>VXAZ01005111.1:119275-304705 GCA_013399875.1 Gymnorhina tibicen
AAGTGCTTCCTCTGCCCGCCGCAGAAGTAGCTAATCTCTGTGTCCTTGAAGCACAAACCGTTTTGAAAAGTTCGCTCGGTTTTTTTTTCCTCTGTCTCTTGCATCCAGTTTTAAAGGCATAGAAAGGCTCAGGAATCATGTCTGGGCATAGAGCAATGGTAGGGGATACAACAGCACAGTCACCCCAAGACAGAATTACATGAACCAACCAATGAAGCATCGAAGAAAAACAAACATTCTAGAACTGATATATAAGCAATTAGGGGAAATGCATAAACATGAACTTATACATAAAACTGGGTGGAGAATTCCTAAGCCAAGAACTTTGAAACCTATGAATTAAAAACCACTGAGAACATACAAACCTGCCGTAACTGAAGGGTGAGAGTTAGACCTCTGTGTTCTGGAGGCCTGTCCACCAGTCCTCCAACTGTTCGGCCGCAGTGGCCACTGCCACATGCACCACAACAGTCTGGTGCATGGATGAAACAGATTTAACTGTGCAGCTCTGAAGTTTAATGACAAAACTAATCAATAAGTGAAACAGACTGGTGAGAAAATAACTCAATAACTGAAAATTTTGCTCTACCTGTAGGCTCTTCCAGGGATTCTACTGGGAATAGTTATTGACTCACATAAGTATTTTAGTTCTCTCTTTCCCCCAAGGTACAGAAAGTTTGAATGCTGTGATTTTATTTTCTCTCCTGTTATCTAGTGTTTATTCTTCCCTCCGCACTACAGCCAGGAGTTCCAACTTACCTTTTCCTACACTTTTAGCAGTGTGATAGACATTTTTTCCCCAAAGAAGCCATTCCCAGCTAGCTAGAATATAGCAGAGAAAAGGTTAAGCTATATAAAGTTCATTTCCCCACAACGGCATAGATTTTAGTTGTATGGCCCCCATGAAAAAATTCAGAAGTCTAAAAGTGAATAGAGCAGATGACTCTGGAGGAAAATATTACTAACTGATGAAGACAGGCCATCAAATGCACTGATAAAAGAGACATACTCATTTATTAAGTGTCATTCATTCTGCACCTGAGGTGCTGGGTTGTAACAGCTGCCCCTGTGCTGCGGTGTCAGTGCCTTCCAAAAAGCACTAATCACCTTAAATCAGCAGGAAATATTTCTGTTTCTGGGGGAAATATTTCTACTTGGTAAGTGGGCAGCTCCCACACCCCTTTCCCCCTCCTCTTCCACAAGCCCCAGTACTTGGTGCCTCACATAAAATGACAGGGAAGAGCTCAAAAGTCTGAATATAAGGAATATATACATCAACTGAAATAATGAAGGACTGTCTCAGGTACACAAGTATAGCAGGAAAGTGGCTGGAAGTTCAGAAATCAGCAAAAGAACAGCCTTGACTGTGCTACTGCCTTGCATCTCAATAAACGGGAAAGGATGGCATTTAATTAAAGAGTACCTACCTCCCAGGTACTGATGACATTGAAATCAGTGCGGACAGAAGGCATTAAAGCTGGCATAACCCAAAAATTCTCTTATTTAAGATTTACAGCTGACTGTTAGAGAAAAATGAAAATTTATTAAAGGCTTCCATCTGGCAGAATGTATCATTAGTATTCAAACTGATAGCAGCACTGATTTAAATTAATAATCTGAGTGGAGATATGCATCAAAAAAGAATTCTTTTAAAATATGTCTAATAGCAATAACTGACTTCGTTATTATAGTCTGCCTGTGAAAAATGCCAGATATCAAAGAACAAGACATCAAATGTTAATTTCAGTGTGTTCTTCTACTTGAAACTCACATTAAAATAATATACTTGCTGTGAATCAAGTAGCACAGACTGTACCTGTTTGTACCTTCCTTGAGGAAGATTTGAAACATCAAGGCCCAGAAAAAGCAGGAGTTTGACCATACAGAAGGGAGCAGGGAGGTTATAGGAGTGGAAGTGCCCCAACACTGGCAGTGGGGGCTGCAGGGATGGCCTCTGATTCCAGCCACTGGCCCCAGTGCAGGGCACAGCTCAGCCCTGCCACCATGGGTGTTGGACTTCCAGGAAAATGTATCTAAGAAAGGGCAAATGCTGTCCAGGAGAGAGGAGATAAAAACAAGTGTAAGAAACAGCTGTGTGAACACCAAGGTCAAAAAGGAGGAGGGGGAGGGGTTGCTCCCAGTGCTGGATCAGAGATTCTTCTGCAGCTCATGGAAGAGACCACAGCAGATCAAGTGTTTCCCAGTAGCCACTAGAGAAGAGCATGTCTGAGCAGATGTCCACACTGCAGACCAGAACCCACCCAAGAGCAGCTGGATATTCCCTAAAGGAACAGCAGCCTCTGGACAGCCCATGCTGGAGCAGCTTCTTCTGGCAGGAGCAGCAGCCCATGGGAACGTCCCACACGGGAGCAAGGGAAAAGTGTGAAGGGGAAGCAACAGCAGAGAAGTGCTTTGGACTGACTACCACACCCATTCCTCAACTCCCTGCAAAGCTCAGGGGGTGGGGTAGATAGACAAGTCAGGAGGCAAGGAATGAAACTGAGACTTGGAAAAAGGGTGGAGGCTGGTGGGGAAGGGGGTTTAGTTTTTGTTTCTCACTACCCAACTCTATTTTAACTAGCAAAAATGATAGTAATTTTTTCCACAGGCAAGACTCTCTTGCCTCTGATGGCAACTAGTAAGTGATTTCCCTTCTTGATCTCAACCCATAAGCTTTTTCATCCTATTTTCTTCTCATGTCCTGTTTACAAGAAGTGACAGAGTAGCTGGGTGAGTATATGGCAGCTGGCCAAGATCAGCCTAATCTTGTACTTTTTATGGGGAACATGTCCCCTGAAGCCATACTTGAGTATCCTATGTGAGAATTATGGTGAGGAAAGTGCATGTAACACAGAAAGATGATCTGTAACCTAGTTTATATATATATATTACCATGCCAAGTTGCATTTTGTCCTTATTTTAATTAATTGTATGAAATTACTGTTTTGCTTTCAATTTATACAGCTGAGGTTTCATATTTTAGGTAACACCCACCTCTCATTCTCAATATTAAAGAAACTTTTTATACATCATTCTTTCATACCTCAGCCCTCACTTAATAACATGGGATTCAGGAATAGTTCACATAAAGCTAAGGTGACAACACAGTGTACCTGCAGAACAGTCTTTCTGTTAATATTTACTAGGGATGCCAAAGAACACTCCAAAAATCACAGACAGAATCACTGCTAAACCATCTAGCAGGTGAACAAGGGAAAATTAAAAATTAAGGCAAAGTCCAAGTATCACAAATTGAAAAGGCTTGTTCATTTTAAGAACAAGTATAAAGTAACTACCTAGTGCACAATTTACATCAGTGTTGCACAAACAAAAATACCTACAAATTACTTACCCTTTTAATGACTTTTTCTTAATTGCAGATTAATGGGCAGTTGAAATTTATAGGTTGGTAGTTTGTCACCGTGATCTGCTTTTTAAAAGTTGAACAAGAAAACAACACTGGAATGCTCAAAATATGTTGTTGGCAAGAATATGTTGTTGGTTTAAATGGGACCAGGTGCTTTAAATGTCCCAGGGCCTCCTTTTGCAGGAAGGAAGGCACTAGTTCTGCACTGGCAGTGTCACAACAGGTGATCGATATCGAGTCACTCACTCCTTTGTCTCTCCTGGCTCAGCAGGGGTGAGCGGGAGTCTGAAGGAGAAAGTCTTTCACAGAAGTCAGGCAGCTGTACAAAGCAATGTGGGCACATCTCACGTGGTCTGGGGGTAGGGGGTGAATGTGTGAATGTGGCAGAGTCCCCCCGCCTCCCTCAGAGAGCTGTTAAAAAAAACAAAACAGCAAACCCACCACCACATTTTCTTTTTTCTATGCCTTTTTTCCGCCAGCAATGAATGTGGATTCACATGAACTACTCCAATGGCAGAAATATGAATAATTATATTCATAATTAATATATATTTTAAGTGTAATTGAAAATATGTAATTATATAAAGAAATGATGGCAGTATACCAGAAAAACAAGTTTTGATTTTCAGTTAAAAACTCTGAAAATATACACTGATTTCATTTCTAAAATTTCAGTGTAAAAAAAATAAAAGCCATTTTTATTTTGTCCCATATTTTCTTCCAATTGATGCATTCTCAGCACATCAGAAGAAAAGTTTTCATTTTTATAATAAATGAGAATGATTTGTTGCATTCTTCACAAAAACTTGATAAACAGGAAGAAGTCTTTTTTGCTTAGCTGCATGTCAAATTTAGAGAGAAAGAAAGCTAGCAATTCAGATTCTTCACCAATATTTATTCTACAATAACATACTGTACAGCAGCTCTGAAGGTGCTCATACAATTCCACGTCTGCATCTCAGCTGACAAATCACAAAGTTTCCACACAGTCTTTGAATTCAAAAGCTCATTATTTTATACAAACTAGACATTGAAAGCTGAGGCATTGTTAGGGAGATAATATGTGATGTTAGACTAGGAAGAGAGAGTGCTTAAAGAACACAGAACTGCCATGAATACATGGGGAATGCAGTCATTCTACCTAATAATATCAAATTCTTAAAGTTACTGAAAATGTTCCTGGCATGGCAGATCTCAACTTCGCACAATTCAGAGCTTCTCAGCCAGACCCCACACCATGGTATGAGAAGGTTCTACTTTACATCCAAGGAAGATGCACCCTAATTGTCTCTGAATTAACTATGGGCTAGAAACACTGGACTATATATGAATAACTAAGTTAATTTGTAAAAAAAAAGAAAAAGGCACTGGAAATTTTTTTTGTTTCCCATAAACTTAAGAAACCCATAATTATGCAAAACTATAGGAATAAAACTAAGGTGCTCTGACGAAACTCCACTTTGTAGAATTGTAATCAGTTCACATTCAGCTAAGCATCATGTTCCTTGCACCACTATATATGTCTTTCTTCAGTAAAATTCATTAAAAGAAAAGAATCATGACAGTGGAAGTATAGCATTCATAAAAAGAAAGTCTATGGAGTTCAACCCTACTAACTGCTATGGCTTTTTCACAAATCTTTGACAGCCTTTCATAAAATTTTATTGCATAATTTTTACTTTTTCTTAAATCCCTGAAGCTGACAGAATCAGTAAGAATCTCATCTTTTCTTGAAAAAAAAAATTGTTCATGACGAACCAGCACAGCTGTAAAGGAAAATCCTCCTTTAACACCCCTGAAATTACAGGATAAATTAATAGAATCAAGCATGTTAAAATAAAGCCTCAAGATTTTCATGCCATATGTGTGGTTACTAAATATGTGACATGGAGATACCAAAGTGGGGAATTTTTCTTTTGTAAGATCAGGAATGCAGAAATGCTCACTTCATTTAAAACCATAACAAGAAGAATTCATATAAAGAAAAATATTTCATAGAAGGGGAGCAGGTGAAGATACTCACAGTTTCATAGTACCGCCAAAATGAATAATAATGGGATGCCCTATATGAGTGCATGTTTCTGCTGCGTGCACATACAAATTGGATAAATCCTCTTCTGGACAAATTATGGCTAGACATAATCTGCTTCCCCTTGATACTCACTGACATCTGATGCAGTAATATAAACATAAGAGAGATATATGTCATCTGAAGTTCACTGAAGATGATAAAACTCTTTATTATAATTATTATTATTAAAATCCCAAGTCTAAGGAATCTTACATTTCTGCACTGGAAAAGTATTTATGAAAGACTGTAGACAAATCAACCCAAAAAACAACCTTCTTTAAATTACTGGTTGCAACACAAATTTCAAGATAATGTATATAGGAACACAGAGCCAGATTCATCAGAGCTTTATTGACTCATTAATGTAGCTCTGAATAAATGAGATTTTGTGTGTAGATTTAGTTCAAACGATAATTGCTAGGATCAACAGTGTGATATGTATTTAAACCTGGGACTACTGCCACTGAATAAATGAAGAAATGATTACTAGTTAATCTTTGTAGGACTCTGTTCCTAGTTGGACCACAACGTATCAGCAATAATTTCTTCAGTGACTGGAAAAAACTCCATCATTTACAATCACTGGAGGATTTTACCATTTTGCTGAGCCAGAAATAGACTAAAACTTTAGAAATATTTTTTGAGCGTGCCATAGCTAAAAACAACAGCGGATAGTGTAGAAGGACAGACTGCCCAAGTGATTTAAAATGTTCCTGTGATGTAGACAACAAAGTCAGTATTTTTACAATTATGTGTGTTTTATAGATTATTTCCATTCTTTTCACTGTCAGTCCCTAGAGAAATTATATGAAGGTTCTGAGACAGGAATTGGTTTCTTTGGGATGGAAACAATAGTCATACTCCAAGAGAATTTTTGTAAACCTCTGCTCTGGAATATTTTTTAAAACACACATTAACTAGATTGTAAAAATTTTGGGGATATATCATTTAATCTTAATTTTGGATGTCACTCCATTGTAAACAGCTGTAATTTGGAATATCAAACTTCAAGATAACAAAAGTAATCTGATTAAATAAGGATTTTCTGAAAAAGAGTTGTTACTACAGCTTGAAAACTAAAACAGAATTGGAATAAAATAGCAGAACACTTGCACACCAGGTCTGAATGGTGGAAGTTATTGGGTCCAGACCAGATTTTCTGATGTGAGGCAGAGATACCTCCCCTGATTCAGGCTAGAGATGTGAAAGTGGTACCTGTCCCTCTCGGTCTGATGGAATTCACTTTCTGTTGCTGGCATGACTCCACTCTTAACAAAGAATATATTGCTCATGAACTCTGGATGCCCAGATCCCACATGACTTTCTGTCCACTAAGCTACAGAAAGTCTTTCTTTCCCCTTTTTTCCGTAGCAAATGATGTTATAAAATATAAAGGTTTTGATTTAGACAGAGTTCACAGTGAGAAAACATTTATTACCCAGACCCAAAAAAATTACTATAAACAAATTATAAAATCTAAAATACTTACTCTATTTTAATCAAAATTATAAATTATCTATATTTAAACAACCTCCAGTGGAATATTTCTCTTTAGGCAATCACTACTTACATTCCACTGAGATGAACAAAGAGTTCAGCTATTCTTAGATGACTAGTCAACAAAAATTACGTTTGGAATTGTAAACCTTATTACAAAATTTTAGGTTTTTACAGCTTTAAAATGACAAAAGAAATTGATGAAGTCAGTAGCTGACCTGCAGAACACTGGCTGCACATGTCCATCGGAACTGGGGATTTGATCGTAACAGTAAGGGACTTTACAACACTAATTTCACCTTTCAGAATAGCTGCTTTAGGTGACAGTAATTTTCAGTTAAACATAGAATGTTCAAACAACTCAAACTTATGAACACTTTTACATTTCAAAGCAATGAGAAATATTTGAACTCTAAAATAAATAGAAATATACAGAGAAGACGAAGAAAAACTGGATTGTACTAAGTTATTCCAGAAAAAAAAGATCATTTAGACCATTCTCTCATGACAATCAGGCAAAAATTATGTGAAGAAGGAAGAGAGACAAAAAAACAACCCTGAGCATTGAAATAAAAAACCATAAATAAGTAAACATTTCTTATTCTAAATACACTTGGGTTTTCTGAACAAGCTAGAGAAGATTCTATTAGGTCAAAATAAAAAAACTGAACATCTAAGTATGATTTATATCTCTGTGAAAGCATCCATCATGTCTAAATTACAGTCAGTCTAATTTCACAATTATAATTAAATGTGTCCCACACCTCATTATTGTTGTACATGTCAGTAACATTTTTAACAGCTTCATTGTTTTCCCTGAATCATTCAGAAACACACAGGTCAAACTGTTTATAAAAGTATTCCCACTAATGTGTGAAGGAAATAATTGGTGATGAAAAATACTGAATACATCAAATGCAGTTTAGTGTCATTAAGATTATGTGCTAAAAGTTAAAACAACAGCATTTGCATTACATGTTAAATCTGGTTATAGCAAACTGAAAGAAAATACTGTACAAGCACTTCTGGGGTTTTGGTGGGTTTCTTTTACTAAGTACAAAGTCATAATTTTAAATTTCAGTAAATATAACTGATTAATCTAGCTACAAAACACATTAGCATATATTTAATGCCCAAAATGTTACACAAGAGACATCATACAGCCACTGATGTATGGTGATTACAATGGTGAGGAAAATGAACAAACAAGCCATTGAAAAGCAAAATTGTCAAAATGACATATTCCCTCTAGCTTTCCCTCCGGCACCTTCTTATTCAGCGTTGCCCTGTATATAGAGTGTAAGGATGTTTGGCAACATCCTTACAGCCATTTACAGAATTTCATATAAACCTGTGCAAGCTAGCTTGAGTATTAAGTTCATATTCCGTTTTTATTTTACCAAGTACCATGTTACTTCAGTTACACCCCCACCTCTGTCATCAGTGGTACCACACAAAAAAAAAAAAATCTTAAGTCTCTTCCTGTTCACTTCATATATGATATATCTTTCTATTTTGCTGTCATAATTTTGTTGTCTCCTGTGTCCACCCAGGGTAATTTTTCTTGTGTTTGGTTTTCCGGTTTTGTATAATTAAGCTGAAATTTTAAGATCCCACAGAAACTATTTTTTTAATGCACTGAGCTTAGCAAATGTGTGCATATATATATATATATATATATGTCTGTGTATGTGTATAGACATTAACAGTGCTCAAAAGAGTTCACAGTTCAGTGAAACAAGTTTTCCTGCTCTGATCAACTAACCTTAGCTTCTAAATAGTGCTATTAATGTGTAATTATACTGCATTTCTTCCTAGCATCACCGTGATAGGATTTACATGGAATAAAAATCCTATCCTGGACACCGTAAAAAGAAGCAGTCTATCAGTCTTCTCTAGAAGTCTTTTCAGAGGTCTAACCTGCCACCTGATGATGTGAAAAGGAAAAGCTTTTCAGTATCAAAAACTGTCCCTGCACTTTGCTGTTCTTTCCAGTATCTCACTGGATTGTTGTAATTTCCTGCAGTAGCTCTCAAATCCCATAATTCCAGTGAATTGTAGAGGTTTCATGCGGCACTAAAATACATATGGCCATACATATTGCACTTTCAAGATTAGATTTTTTTCTTTGCTTTTGTTTTTGCTCTTTTTAACTTTTTGTTGTATAGAACAAATGCATTAAGTGCACTCAAGCACAAGACATTGAACTGGTATCTTGCCAGGTACTGTGTTAAAAGTGAATCCCAAGAAATGAGTCTGTGGAGCAATTATGCATGAAATGTCTTTTAAATATATTTATTCATTACTACTAATAAAAAAGCTGGTCTGTAGATGATTCTTTAATTTGTTTCAGATGTTAATATTTCTAACTGTTCAAACTGTAAGCATCTCCTGTTGGAAATTATGTTCTTACGGTTATTTAGAGAAAATTATTTCAGAATGTGAAGCTAAGTCATTCTGTTTAGATAGTTACATGTAATCTCTAAAATAATAAACTGCACCATTTGTACACCACTTTCTTTCAGCCTACTATTCAGCAGTCATTGACACTAATGAGGCAGACCTTCCAATCACACAGCAAGTATTATTACTGTTCCACAGATGAAAGAGAAAACAAATAGCTGTAGGGTCTCCTTCCCCTAGAAAAAGATTCCAAGTTAGTGATTCACAGTCCTGAAATAAGACCACAGCTTCACTATTTTTCTGTAGACTCCAAATTATTAATAAATCGTTGTCATCACAGAGTCAAGTGTACTATAAGGAAGGTATGTCCGTTGCACTGGATATTCACAGATAGTAACACACAATTTAGATTTCACTTGAGAACTGTTTGAAAATTCCTGTTGTAAAAGCATAATCCTTATTAAATGCTGGATTTCACCCTTGTAATAAATTTGACCCTGATACAACAACATGTGAAAAAAGAATAAAAGAAGAAAAAAATCACAAAACTCAGCAAACAGACTCTATACTGTAACAGTGCCTAGATGGCTGTGGGGTCGAGTTCATTGATTTAGACTCTCCATACATGTTAACAGCCCAAAAGCTTGAAGTTCAAAAAGACGGAGAATTCATAACTAAAAAATAGTTAAATAACTTACAGATTCTCACTTAAGCCCTGTTCAAAGGTTTGAGACACTGCACAGTAAAATGCCTGTATGTGCCACAGCTCATCCCCCCTGTATTTGTACTGCTGTTGCTGTTGCAGGAGCAAGGCTGAAAATTGTCTCAGCATGTTAAAAGCATAAATATTCTAGGAAAGTCAAAGGAAGGGAAGTCAGAGAATCCCAAGGAACTGATGACAATTTTCAAAGATCCCAGTGGAGCTGTAGGAACACTTGTAAGTAACTGTGGTAACAAAAAGTACTGTATATAGGTCTACTGGCTTCCAGAGTTAACAGGTTTCTCAGCCCTTGCTTACAGAATGGCTTCAGTACTCTGCCAGGTAAGAACTTGCTTGAACAAGGTCCTGCCATTACAGGTTCTTTAAGGCCAATTTTTGACCTCACATTTTCACTCATGTTCGTTTCCCTTGCCTTCTCTGTGAAATGGAGAGAATAGTAACAGGGATTTTTGGTTGTTTTTCTTCACTTTGGCAAACTACTATTTTAATCATGTTTTAATTCAGTAGCTGAAAATATTTATGTCTCATCTTTGTCTGCTTTCCAATTGCCATAATCATCACATACATCTCAGTTCTCTGAACACCATAGCTGGAAGCAAAATATCATATCAACAGTTGGCTAACTTCGGAGGAATCACAGGTATCTGTTATATAGCTAAAGTTGCAGCATCTATCTACATTTACTACAGAGAAATAAAGTTAAATCTCCTATTGCCTTTCAACACTTTATGATCTTTCCCAGTTGCCTCAAGGATTAATGGCACCGAGTTCCTAAAACATCTGAGTTCCTCTCTTTGAAGAGCTATGCAAATTGCTGTTTGTGTGCAAACTAGAATTTACTCTCCTAATTTTAATTGGTACACCATCATGCAGACGTCTGCTAATAGTAGCTTGATTTGTAGATTAAGGTCAACAGACACAAACAGCACAGTGTTATTTGTTTCAACTAAAAAGATCAAAACCATAGAATAATGATAAAAAGCAGAGAGTTCAAATCAGAGGAGAGAGAGGTTCCTCATCTTCCCATGGGTCCATAACCTCAGCTAAACATTAACCTGCAACAGGAGTTGTGTTAATTTTGTCTGCTTGGTCAGACAGTTTCTGAACAGCTGGCAAACTGAAATTATTTGTCATTTATATACAGATACTATTGACAGATCCTGGGATCTTGCTGAAAGATAGGCTTCCAAGTGAAACTGTCAAAACTGATGGAACAGTTTCTAGTGCTGAGAAACAAATACTGGATGTTTTTCTGGAATCAGTCACTATATCAAGTAAGTGTTTTTCAAGGGACTTACAAGTTACTTTTTCACCTTTGTTTCTCATTGCAGTAATGATTCCAAGGAAAATATCTCTATAGCAACAAATTTGCTTCCAAAGTGCATAAATAAAATTGGTAGGAGATGCCTATGGAAAAATATATTCTTATGAACTCTAAAAAGCAAAAGAAAGAAACTACCTGTGTATTAACTGAAGGTTTAATAAAGACATTAAAATATATAATTTTTTTTATTTTTTCTGATGGAAACTTATCCATTGACTTTAATAAGGAAAAATCAGATTTTATGTCTGATTGCCTGATTTGATCAGACAAGTTGAGACAGCTAGAACATTGGTTGAAAAAGGATTGGTTCATAGAGTCTCAAGCTTCAATATCTTTATTTCTAAAATGGCCATAAAAAGAGAAGAATGGATATGAACCATTCTTGTTTCCACTTAATTGTATCTCTGTACCACAAGAGTCTCTCTAAAGAAAAACTAAATAGTAAAAATACAACTCAGTATGCAGGTCCTCAATTAACACAAAACTATACCTCTTCATCTCACAGAAACTATTCAAGTTAAAAGGGTACACAGTAAAAAGCCCCTATTGTTCTGCCAGACAGGGCATGTAACAACTCACACCACACACAAGAAGCGCTCTTCAATCAGGAGAAGAGAATTCCTGAACAGAATGTTAATTAATGTTACATGCCAAAACAATTAGTGAAGTGTCATGGGAGGCACAGCCGTTTCATCTACAGCTCCAAACTTCTGGGCCAAGATCCGGAAATTATATCACTTGAAAGCCCTTAACAGGAAATAATGAACATTTTTATGGCACCAGAACCATAATTCATATCAGCCATTTAATGTGTGAACATAATTAAGCAGTCAATGTACTTAGATGTAATGGCTGGTTTCTAAGCTTTCCTCTCCCACTCTAAACATTACAAAAAGAAGTTGAAGAAGTCATTAAGGAATTTAGGCATCATAGGGCCTAGTGAGCTCCTAGACACCAGGCTAGTAGAGAGATCCTCAGTCAAGCATCCAGGACTGTGTTGTCAGGAAGACAGTATTATGCAAAGTTAATTCATAGTATCACAGAATCATAGAATAAGCTGAGTTGGAAGGGACCCACAAGGATCACTGAGTCCAACTCCTGGCCCTGTGCAGGACACCCCAAGAATCACACCATGTGCCTGAGAGTATTGTCCAAACACTTCCTGAAGTATGCTGTGACCACTTCCCTGGGGAGCCTGTTCCAGTGCCCAAAAACCCTCTGGGTGAAGAACCTTTTTCTAATATCCCACCTAAACCTCCCCAGACTCAGCTTCATGCCATTTCTTCGAGTCCTGTCATTAGAGTGAAGAGATCAGTGCCTGCCCCTCCTCTTCCCCTCACAAGGAAGTTGTAACTGCAATGAGGTCTCCTCTCAGTCTCCTCCAGGCTGAACAGACCAAGTGACCTCAGTCTCTCCTCAAGGCCCTTCACCATCCTTGTGGCCTTCCTTTGGATGCTCCCTGACTGCCTAATGTCTTTTTTCTGTTGTGGTGCCAAAAAACTGCACACAGGGCTCAAATGAGGCCACTCCAGTGCAGAGAAGAGCAGGATAATCATCTCCTTTGACTGGCATCTCATTGAAAAGAATAGAGTTTAAATTGAGTTATATTTTCTAACATAGAAGGATAATTTTTAACAGCCAAAAAAGAAAAGAAAAGAAAAGAAAGTCTGGTAGGTTTCCTTAAAAGTCATTTGAAAAATTACCATTTTTTTGTTTGTATGGAAGACACTAGACTTAGACAACGTTTACAGTATGCCTATAATTGTATTCTGAAGTCCATTTTTATTCATATGGCTTTGTAGTACAAGCATGGGGAGATGCTGTATGAAATTAAAACTAAGTAAATTTCATATGTATAAAGGAGAATAGATTTTATGCACCATATAATTGCCGTAACTGCCTCACCCCTATAAGATATTACTAAAGAAATAGCTTGGTAGGAATAAATAAATTACAAAGGTCACTACTCCTCATGTTTATAGCACAAACTAATGACTAGCTGAAATAAGAAGGAAATTATTCTTCCTCTACTGCTTTGTATACAAACAAAATATAATATATAGGATTGTGCGCATGAGATGTGACTTACCACCTCTGAAGCACATAAAATACACTGACTAATGTAAGAGGAAAGAGCAAAGAAAATTACCCTTGGGGTAGGAATCCCTGCATGCCTAACCAGAATACAGAATCCAGGTCTACATCTTAGAGAGTCTTTAGTGCCTTGGCAGTGCCCAGATTACGCTCATTCTGCTGGAGTTGCAGTGATTGAGCCATTCAAGAAAAGTATGATCTCCATCCTAGTTCAGCTTGGAGAAAAAAAAACACATAAAATCAAATACTATTTACATATTAATACCATAAAACAGGATGGTAATAACATTTTCTTCATGCTTCTAGGCTGTGCAGTTTACCCTAACAGTTGCAGCTATACTGCTTCCCAGAGCACAGGTTTAGAAGCATATCTGTTGTATTCTGTGACCCGCATTCCAAAGGGTTTCTGTGGGGTCACAGAACAAATTCTGAAGTTCCATTTATAAACTTTAAAGTGCTAATGTTTAGCCCTTCTGTGAGGGAGTCTGCTTGCATTGATTCTTAAGTGTCAAATCACAATGCGTATCAGCATTTGTATTAAAGAACGTAGTCAGATGTAGCTGTACCTTTGCATTTTCTGGTCTCATCGAAGCTCTAGGAAGGCCTGTAAGTGTGGTGCTGTATCCCCCCCCCTGCCTGTCCTCTCCACATGGCTCCCCCCTTTCCCCTCCTCTAGTCCTAACCACTCCCTCGGGTTTCTCCTGTTACCCCAACTCCGCCCTTGTACCGCCCCTATGCTCTGAGACCGTTCGTCCATGTGCTCTCTCTGCCCCCCTCTTCCCCAAGATAAGGGACTCCAGGCCATGTGCTATTCCTCTCTGCCCTTGGGAACCATGTGAGTAAAGATTCTCTGAGGTCCCCATGCGGGGGGAGCCTTCTTGCTTCCTTTATTGCCACCGTTTTGTGTAGCCGACAGCTAGCTGGGACAGCACGGGCTGCCTGGAAGGGCTACGGGAAGCGGAACAGCCGCTCTCCCCAAAATAACCCCCCAGAGCTCCCCGAGAAGGTTGCGGCTTGCCATACCAATGCAGGAAACTACACACCACAACATGTAAGTGCTGTACGGAGGCACCTCCTGGGTGTCAGCATGACCTCGGTGTTAGGGAAGGTGATGGAGTAGATCATCCTGAGTGCCATCACACAGCACGTGCAGCACAACCTAGCCAGCATGGGTTTGTGAAAGGCAGGTCCTGCTTCCCCAACCTGATCTCCTTCCATGAGAGGGTGACTTGCTCAGTGGATGAGGAAAAGGCTGTGGATGTTGTCTGCTTGGACTTGAGTAAAGTCCTTGTCACTGTCTCCTGCATCATTCTCCTGAATAAACTGTCTGCTCATGGCTTGGATGGGTGCAATGCTCACTAGGTTAAAAAACTGGCTGGATGGCTGGGCCTAGAGTGATGGTGAATGGAATCAAATTAGTTGGTGGTCAGTCACAAGTGGTGTTCCCCAGGGTTCAGTGTTGTGACCAGTTCTGCTTAATGTCTTCATCAACGATTTGGATAAGGAGATTGGCTGCACACTCAGCAAGCAGATGAAAGCAATTTGGGCAGGACTGCTGATCTCTTGGAGGGTAGGAAGGCTCTGGAGATGGATCTGGACAGGCTGGATTGATGGGCTGAGGGCAAGGGTATTGGGTTCTATATGACACAGTGCCCTGTCCTGCTCTTGGATCACAACAACCACATAGAATGCTACAGGCTGGGGACAGAGTGGCTGGAAAGCTGCCTGGCAGAAAAGGACCTGGGGGTGCTTGTTGACAGCCTACTGAACATGAGCCAGTGTGTGCCCAGGTGGCTGAGGAGGCCAATGGCATCCTGGCCTGTATCAGCAATGGCATGGCCAGCAGGACCAGGGCAATGATTGTCCCTCTGTACGCAGCACTGGTGAGGCTGCACCTCTAGTCCTGTGTCCTGTTTTGGGCCCCTCATGACAAGATAGGTGTTGGAGTGTGTCCAGAGAAGGGCAATGAACCTGGTGAAGGGTCTGGAACACAAGTGCTATGAGGATCTGCCATGAAAGCTGAGGTTGTTTAGCCTGGAGAAGAGGAGGCTCAGGGGAGACCTTATCACTCCCTACAGCTACCTGAAAGGAGGTTGTGGACAGGTGGAGGTCGGTCTCTTCTCCCAGGTAACAAGCAATAGGACAAGAGGAATCATACTCGAGTTGTACTGGGGAAAGTTTAGATTAGATATTAGAAAAAAATTATTCATTGAAATGTTTGTCAGTTATTGGAATGGGCTGCCCAGGGAAGTGGTGGAATCACCATCCCTAGGAGTTTTCAAAAAGCGTGTCGATATGGTGCTTAGGGACATGGTTTAGTGGTAGATCCAGCAATGTTAGGTTAATGGTTGGACTCAATGATCTTAGAGGTCTTTTCCAACTTTAATGATGCTATGATTCTATCACAAAGCTCTGTATTTTCCCCTAAAAATACGTCAGAGCTGGCTCTATTAAGATCATACTTGATCTGCACTTTAAAATACAGAATAAACGTGCTTTATGTGCAAGGTGCTCTTCCACCATGGCATCTTCATTTCAGAAGGAAAATTAAGTTTTGCAATATCAAAAAATGACTGCATGAGTAGCCACCTTAGCATAGCACACTTGCTATAGTGTGCATGGACTTGAAAGCTGACTGATCCAAAGAAATGTGCTACTGTTGGTATGAAGATTTTGAAAGACAACAGTCAGCAGACAACAGTACTTGCTCATGTCTCAGTTATTTTCCTTAAACCAAAATTAAGAATATGACTGTAAAGAAGTAGCACTCCTCTCTACATCTTTTCTTGAATCCCACTAACAGAAATCTGCCAGGTAGTCAGAATCTTCTGGAGCACAGAGTTCTCACTGCAGTCCATTATAAAACAAGCCCCCCTATTCCTCCATCTTCCAACGTACAAGTTCATTACAACAAGTTACTAATGTTCCTCTCTTTTCTGAACAGGCTGAAAAACAAGAAAACCATTACCCAGTTGGAAAAACACCAATGAAAAGTGTGATAATTCATTCTTATGTCAAAGACTGTGACGAGGAGAGAAAATGTGATAAATTAATCCATTCTAATAAGGAGAGATTGTAATAAGAATAGGGACTCATTCAATTAATCCACTCTTAATATAATCCTATAAGAATGATATGGACCTCCCTGGATACCATATCTCAAGATATGACAATTCTTTTTTCTTAGCCAGCAGTTCCTGATTACAGAAAAGTAATTAGGCAAAACTGTCTAATAAAGTGGTATTTGAGAGATAACCAAAATATAACCAATCTAAAAACGTAGCAGATTAGTTTATAGAACCTTCTTAAAGAAGCCAGATCCTGGGTAGGGTAAGCAAACTCACTCACAGATTGATTCAGATTCTGGGTGAGACAAGATTTCTTTATTTTGTTTTTTTGCATCCACTGAAAATACTTTGGGTATTTAGATTAGCTGGTTGCTCTATATACAAAAAGAACTTTAAGAATTATGTAGGAAAAATATGAGAGGATCTAGGACAAACTCTTTTTCTTGCTTATTAGATATGACCCAGGGCCAATGACTAAGAGTCATAAAACTTTTCCACAGACTTTTATTAACACTTAGTTTCCCACTGAGCAATGTGCAAAGAGTATAATGCCTGAGTCGCTGTATGAAGGCAAAATGCAGTGTTAACTAGTTAGCTGCACCATCAGTCTTCAAGATCTGACCATATGCTAGCAAGCTTTACTATGCCTGCACCAGTCATTCCTGCACATCATGCCCACAGTTCAGTTGTCCTTTATCTAGTAAGTCACTTTAAATGAATAAAAAAAATTTTATTCTCTGCTCCTTAATGTATAGTTACACTATAACACATAACCTCAAAGCTACAGTAACAAATCCCCTGCAATAAAAAGAAAAACCAAAACACCAGACTGTAATGGAATCCTGATATATCTCCCTTAAGAGCAAACCAAATCCTGTCAGCCCATTTTGCCTAAAGTCTGTAAGGCAAAACTGTTAGATTCTGCCTTTTTTCCCCATATCTATTGCATTGGTTCACTGTACTTTACACCAAAATTTATATTTTGGTTGATTATTGCTTGGATATTTTTTGTCTATGGTTTGATGATACATGATAATCACAATCTTTCAAAGTCATCTTTATCTATCTGCCTGGTTTCCACTATGCAGAGGTTACTAATGAGGGTTGTCATCTAGTCTGCATTTCCTTTTTTTGTTAATCAAAATAAACAGTAGATCTCTGCTGAATCTACTCAAGCTCCTCCAGACATGTTTCTGTCACTTCATATCATAGATACAACATAACTTAAAACTCTCATTTGAACTTCAGTCTTCTTAAATGCTTCCGTCTGCACCTGTTTTACAACCAGCTCTCCTTAGTCACATATTCCATAACACCTTCTTAACGATAATTTTTTCTCTATAGAATCACCAAACCTGATGCACTCACTAGTGCATACAGTGATTATTACTGGGAAGACAGATTTTTATATCATGAAAACTTGCTACATATAAAGTGTTGGTTTATAATTTAATATATATTTATACAGTGCTAAGTTTAATATTTTCATTTAAGGGAAATTCCTTTTCCTTTAGTACTAGAAAAAAAATTTTTTGCAGTTTCAGGGGCACTTAGAGAAAAATAATACTTTGGTTGTGGGTTTTGGTTTCCTAAACACATATTTCCTTCAGATTTTAGGATTTTTCATAGCATCGAGATTGCCCCGTGGAACATGGCTAACCACCTGCTTTCAACACCAACTGGCATTGCTACATTTATTATCTTAGATCTTTCAGTAGCATTTGACATCAGTTGACATTGCTCATCATGGGATTTTCCTGGAGCATCTGGAATCTTGTGTTGGCCTAAAAATCATTACTCTACACTGCCCAGAGCAGTCAGTTCTAATCTTTTTAATTTATATGTCTTCAGTGCAGTGGGCTCTGATGCTAGACTTACTTTTTGTCCTCAGGCTCCTGAAGTCTGCATAATGCTCTCAGGCATAGTGTCTAAGTAACAGGGCATTTGCTACAGCAATTAGTTAAATAGCGTGGCATGCTAGCAGTGTTCACTAAAGAATGATAAAATAAAATTTTAAAATGATAATACAACCCATGTTCTTCAGTGTATCAAGTAATAGATGGCCATTCTTGGACTTAGCAGTAGAATTATTTCTTCTTAGTGAGTCATCCAGTGAATTAAACATATTTTATTATTATTTTCTATCTATTCAGAGTTTAATCAATTTTTATTTATTGTATCTATATAATAACTAACAAATTAATAGTGTTTGGAATAGGAGCTGCATTATCTTCAGTAACTGTAATGTGTAATTTGTCCATACACCTCAGGATAGGGAGTTACTGATTTTTTTTTAAATAATTAAGTATTCTTTTGTAAAGAACAGAAAATGGTAAGTATCAGATACTTTTCTTTACACATACATAATTTATGCAGTTTTAAACACTAGTATTGTTATGAACTACTGCTTACCAAACTCTGCAGACAGCAAAGCCACCTCTGCTTTAAACTGTTAACTTAGTGGACATTAATTTGGCCAAGCCAGCTAGGTTTGATTCTTTTTTGTCATTGTCACTAAATTCTGCATTGGAGATTTTAGCTTTGTGACTCTCAACTGGGTTTCCACTTACAGCTTTCAGTAGTTTTACAGACACAAAATTTTGCTGGAGGAATGGATGAGAATTTGGACTGCTAGCCTTTCACGTGTATATAGTTAACAGACACATTTCTTGAGACTTACACTGGGAGTGGGGAAGGAGCAAGAAAGAACAGGGAAGTGAAATGGGATGAATGGAAGAGTTCAACAGATTTTTCAGCAGAAAGACTGGAAGTCATATTAGAATGTCATTTGACAAAATGGCTTGATCAGATATCAAACTGAGATAGCATATCAGTCTATTATCCCTCCTCTTAATACCTTGTACTGGCTTCCGCCCAAGGATCTGATTGATGTCATCACACCACCTCATCTGCCACAAAAGCATCTACGGCTCTTAAGGCTCTGGATTTGGCAGCCAATAAAACTTTTTTTTTTAATGTTTCTTGACAAATCAAGAAATTTGATGATGTAATTTACCACTCCTGATTATTCTGTAATTCCAGTTTATTGTTGTCTACTCCATTTCTAAAGTTACCTACTGCAAGAGCTTTTTACCATTATATGGTTCACCTTTGCAACTCAGCTCCTTCAGACATCAGGAAGATGGATGCAGTAAGCAACTTTAAGGCTGTTTAATTCATTCTGCCTGGAACAGTTTTTAATTAGATATCATTTGAGATTTTTTTTAATTACTTCTTGATGCTTCTGGTCACTTAACTCTGTAACATGCCCTAGTATGATAATGAGAAGTATGCCTTAGAAGTTGAAATGCTAGAATAATAAGCACAAAATCCACTGAATATTATTCTTAGAGTCAGAAAATGCTATCATTTGCCTTTTGCAAATTATTTTAATAAACTTTCTAAAATCATTGTAGGGGAAAAAAATAGCACAGCATCTGCAAATCCAGAGATAGTGTTTTTACACTGCTTTTTTTGGGGAGGGATGGGGGAGGGCAGGGAGTGTGCCTGGGGAAAAGACCCTAGAGCGGTATTCAGATGGCAAGGTAAAATGTTTTATTTTATGCAGAAGAAGCTGAAGTCAAAAGATAGAATCAGAGGAGACTGAACTAGCCATGGAAATAAATAGTAACACAAAACCAGCCTCCCCCACCCCTTCCCCTTAAAAAAACCAACAAAAAAAACCACCCAAAAAACTAAACAAAAAAAATGGAACAAAATAAAAGAAAAAGATGGGAAAAAAAAACAAACACCTTCCTGCATTCCAGAAAAACAGTTTGTACAGTTCTCTCTCTTGTCTGGGACCATCTCTGTACAATTTCTTCTTGCAATTAGGTTTCTGGAAATTGTAGTTATAATACAATGAAATTAGAGGACAAGAAATTTAAGGGTTTGAATAACTACTAAGCCAAACTCGTAATTTTTGGTACTGAGTCTACTGACAGAAATCTATTTTTGATGACAAGCATATTGCCTTCACTAGAAGCTTTGGGTAACTGAAACTAGATATTTCATAATGGAACCAAAATGAACATATTGTATAGCTACTATCATTAGAACTATATTCTAGTAACTCATTAGAACCACAGAAGTTAAGAAGAGTGCAGAAAAATTATAGGCTGTCTTTTCTTTCAGCAGTCTCTCTTGCACTAAAGAAGCTGTTCTTCTTAGGAGAGTCAAATCTCAATAATAAATACATAAGAAAAGCAAGCATCTTCATCCAAACAACCAGAAGAAAAATCTTACTTTATGCAAGAAGCAGGTGTCACGAGTACAATCTTATCAGCAAAACACTCACAGACTTCTTAAATGAGCTTCTCACACTGCTGTCATAGGCACCTAGAGCTTTCTATGATAAAATATTAACTCTCTATCATACTCCAGCTCATGTGTTTGTATACTATTTTGGTGCAGATGCTCTGAAAGCAGTGAGAGAAAAATATATTTAGACTAGTTATCCAGAACAGGAGGAAGAACTGCAACATGAAATAGGTCTTCTCCATCTCTGAATTCTATGACTCAGATATAAAATCTTTATCCTACAGTGTTACTCATCCCTGCTCACATGATTTTGTATAGGAATAAAGAGATTTAGCGAACACCAGAGAACAGAAAGACATGCTGTTGCACTCATATAGAGAAAAGGGGAAAGCAGTGCTTTCCTGCAAATGTCGGTCTCAGCCCTTTTACTGCATCCTTTAGTCTTATTCTTACATATACATTTTATGAGTACACTGTGTGTCATTGACACCAGCTGGAATATAATCAGGAGCATGAAAATCTCTTATATAACCCATGCCACAATGACAGGGCATATAGTCACACCATATTACCTGAAATATGGTGTAATATCACCATATTTCAGATAAAAATTTTCTGTCTCCAAGAATGATTGGAAAGCCATGATCAAGGCATCTAGGAGTTAAATGCTTCACCAAGACCAGACAAAACTTTATTGCAAGAAAAGAGATTAGAGAAAAAAAATCATTTTAGTGTAAGACATTGAGAAAGGCAAATCAATCTTCCTTGTCCAATAAGCATCACGCACAAAAGGAGTACTTGGTCTGTAAAAATTCTCATTCAATATCAGAAAAGAAGTTGTTTTAGTAAGTACAGAGAAAGCATTTTCAGTGTGAATTTTTTTAAGTTTATCTTTCAACTGACCTGAATGCCACCTTTAGTTGACATTGCCATCCTCTGGTTTGGTCTCAAAATTCTTCTGTATCAGTAGGTAAATCGCTTTGTCCTCTAAGTCACTCATCCCTGTTCCTTGCCCATCACATAAGATAACTGAAGCCTTGAGATGCTATCTGTTCATAAAAATACACAAGAAATGCAGAGTTACTTTAACTGATCAAGAACAAATTTTTGTATTTGTGTAAAAACAAGTATAGATCTTTCTAATTAAATGTCCTAAGAAGAAGCAGCTGCTAATTATGGTAGCAACAGCAATTTAATTGACATGGGAGCGTAATATTTTTGTTTGATTCCATAGTACTTACAAGTAACAAATTAGAAAAAAAAGTTAAAGAACCAGCATCAGACATTTGGTTGGAATTGATTAACATTTAGATATGATCAATCCAAGACATGAAGCATCATTAATCCAGGTAGTGACCCCTAGTTATGTTGCTCAATTGCTCACAGATCCACAAACCTTGTAGCTGAATTAATAGCATTAATTTTATCTTTTCCAGAACTGGCTAACTACAATAACTGTACATTAGTAACAGTGGCGTAAGTAAAACCAGTAACACACATCTCTATGCAATGTAAAAGTTTTTGCTCACTTCATATGGCACAGTAAGCCAACGCTTTGGTCTTGTGTAGATCAACTGCAAAAGTCTCCCTCATTGGAGAAATCAAGTGGCAAGCAACAATCACAGTTAAGACATTTTCACACTTTAACTCAATTATATAGTTAGATTTCTGATAAATTTAAAAGCAGAGTCCTACATTTCTTTCAACTGTTCTTAAAGCAAATAATCCATTAATCTTTTACCATATGGCTTGCTAAAATGAATTCCTCACAATATTTCCCTTGAAACTCGTGATGCTTGGAAATTCGGAGCCAAAGCATTTTTTTTTACTCAGACGAGAGTATCCTCAAAGACACTTGTATTTCAAGAAAGCATTGCTTTTGATTATACAATACTGACACAAAGTATTAGTCACAAATTTTTCTTTTAAATTCCAGTTGTAGACATCTGGGTCATGATACAAAACTTAAGAAAAAAACAACCACCACTGCAGCAAGAATGCACAAGCCATGTAAGTCTGTCCTGGCTAGAGAATTCTAAGAGTTATTTCCATTAAACTACACTTTCTGAGATGCTTGAGAAAGTATTGAAGCATTTAAAATGCAGACTGAAAAGGCACTAATAAAGATGAAAGAAAAGTAGGTCTTTTATAGGAACTTAAAAGAAAAAAAAAACAAGTATCCAGAAGACTTTGGTATTCTGGCCTCACTGTACACTCTCAGGTTTTGCCATTGAACTCAGGACAAGCCAGAAATAAAAAAAAAATTTTAAAAAATTATTAAAAATAAATTAAAAAGAAGTTGTGTGTCCATAGTCCATAGTAATATAAGGCTGTTCTTTAAAAAATATATTTAAATTCAGGTATCTAGATACAGAAAACTTTGGTCAGTCCTTTTGCTGCACAATCATGTTCCTGTAATTTCATCATTTATAGTACAGTACTGGGTCATCCCAAGTTTCACTTAAGCTGCCTGACGAGCCTGCAGCCAAAAAAACTGCTCAGTGAAGATGCACTAGTAGAAACTTTGGAAGGACACAAATTCCATTTTTATTTACCAAAAGGTAAATGGTCGGTTTGGGGAGTAAATTAATTTGGGCCCAGATCCCTTATGGGGCAGAACTACTACAAAAGGTTGATAAGGAACTTGTTCTAAGTCTGGTTTCTGTTTCACTAAAAAGCACATAAAGACTTTTGTATTTCACACAGCTATCAGAAGAATGATCACAATGTATTCAATCACTCTGGTGACTGGTCACGTAAGTGTCAATAGCTTGAGGAGTACTAAGATGTGTCATCAGAAAAGCTAGTCTAAAACTTTCTCATCTTGCTGAAAAAAAGGGGTAAATAAATTCTCTCTCTTCATAACTCATTTTCCTTTCTAGCAAAAATTGTCAGATCCTGAAAGCATAGAAACCTGGGAAGTTCTCTGACAGTATTTGTCATTCCTCATTTTTTAGGAAATAAAAGGAAGGTTTAATCAGGTCAACTTCCAATGTCTTGAAATTGTATCCTAGTTTCACTGAAGCCA
Organism: Gymnorhina tibicen; assembly: GCA_013399875.1. NCBI lineage: Eukaryota > Metazoa > Chordata > Aves > Passeriformes > Artamidae > Gymnorhina > Gymnorhina tibicen. Next base: position 143,109 of record VXAZ01005111.1, read on the forward strand.
GTCACCCTAAGAACATTAAGATACTTCAGAATCCCAAATTAATTTGATGCAACTGCCACTCAGCTCCTGTCCTAGTGCTTTCCATTTGCTAGGCACAACAAATTAATGACAATTCAGACAGGGCAGAGTTAAGGAACAATGCATAATGTTCTTTTCAAGAAGTTTCATTATTGCCTACAGCATCATTAGACTCAAACTTCTGAGTAGAAACAAAAAGTCATGCTTTACATTTACAGGAAATGCGAGCTGTGCTATATGAGGTGTATGTAATTCCCACTTTGTAGAGACAGTACTGTGATTTCATTTAACCTTAGAACCAATCATTGCTGTTATTAAACTTGAAGTCTTTACAGTCTGCAGAAAAATTATTTTACAGCTACTTTGTATTTTCCTTTTTACCCCTCAGTAGTTGAAAAATCTAATATTCTTGCACATCTCATCTTCAGGATATAAGCAACTCCCCTAAAGTATCTGTCATTAAAGGCTATAAAGCATGAACAATTGGATGCAGTTGTCTATCCACAACACTTATGCATCTCCCCATTACCATGGTGCCTGAGCACTTCACAATTTTAAATGCAATTATTCTCATAAAACAAGAGAAGCGCTACCATCAGCATTTTCTAGAAAGAGAACAGAGGCCCAGAAAGTCTGTGGGACTTTCAGTGAAGTCAGTCACAGAGGCTACCACTCAGACTAGTGGATTCACCTCTCCGTTGTTTTATTTTGCCCCAAGCAAGGTATTCAGATAGAGGCAGTCTATATATAAAGCTCTCTGACATACTAATCTGTGTATGTGTGTGTGTAATGCAGAAAGCCTAGTGAAATTGTGCCCTGACCTACTTAGTGGCTCCTGATGCTTCTGTAGGCTAAATAATTATGATAGCAATTACGTTAATTTGGAATAAAGTTACTGAATTCAATCAAGTTATTCCAGCATTACATCAATCCGAGATGAGAACTGAGCACTGAGTGACACATCCACTAATGTTTTGGGACCTTTTTAGAGTGTTCATAGCCCACATAATGCATTCAATTGCCTCCTTAAATCTAAAGTGTGTCCAGAGTAACGGGAAAGTGCTGCCCAAGCAGAAAGCCTCTCCTGTTCAATAAACACTGTCCTCTGAAGTACTAGCATTACTAGAGGAGAAAAGCTCCTTTAAGCTTTCTTCTGTTATCTCAAATGTTCTAGAACTGTGTAAAATTGTTTAGAGGTTACAGCGGCATTTCTGCTTTTACAGCTCATTTAACTATGCAATTAGACATTGCAATAGATATGGAAGATTTAAAATTAGATATTCTTATCTTCAGTGCATGGGTCAGTACTTTTAACTTTAAAACAAATTAACATTTTGCTTCTCATCCCCCTCCCCTCTCTACCACAAAATGAGGGTGTTTATCTTAACTCAGCAATTCTTACTGCTTCCATCAGATCGTAGGAAGCAAAGGGATAAGTTTTCTGGATTTAAAAAGAAAGTGCTGCTGTAAAGCAATTGCAAGATAGCCAAACCAATAATTCATTTTGTAAATGTGGAGAAAAATGTGTGCAAATACAAAATTTCCATGATAGGAAGGTGAACAGGCAGTCCAATGACTGGTAATTCAGTGCTGGAAATTACATCAGTCTGAACAGATATACAATATTATATTTCTATTCAAAATGGAGAAACTGAATGTCAGCGCAGTGGGGGACAAAGTAGTAAAGGAATATTGCATCTTTAATAGGATTCTGAATTCAAATATGCTGAGTAAAAATGCTTAAAGTTGTATTGGAATAATAAACAGATAATGTTTTCATTTAAAAAACAAACCAGCTGCTGGATCCACACGTAACTATAAAATCCATTTCTTTATGAAGAGGAGAAAATATGCCCTGGAAATAGAAATGAGAAGTGAAATCTCAACCATGTGGCCTTCTTCAGACTATGGAAGGAAAAATATAACAAGGTTAACTTTGTTCTTTTTTGTCTGCAGCCCAAAGAGAGTCTCAAAGACACAATATCTCTTCTCATCACAGTTTCTATTTCTGGCATAGAAGAGGGAGGTTTGGGGGTGGAGAGGGGAGAGGTTTAAGCTGCTTTCTTTTCTTCCCATTTTCTTTCACTCCCAGAATTGCATTATTTGTATTTAACATTCTACATAATGTTGGAGTATTTTATGTGAGAAATTATGCATATTAGGAAATGAGAACAGAGTCACAGGCTGAAGAATATCCACATTTCTGAGAGATCAAGAAGTCAGCTTAATCCAGAAAGAGTACTTTCGGTGACCAATACCAAGTATAACTGTAACAGCATGGAATAGATCTTCCATTCACTTGAGGCTTTGTTTAGAACACATAAAAATCAATAGAAATTGACTTATTATTATTTCAATGAGTGTAGGATCAGCTGTTTATCTCCTATTCTCAACAATTTCCAATGGCTGGAATGTCAGTAAGGAATGCTTTTTCCTCGTTGATATTGAGGCACCATTAGAAACAGATCATCCATTCTACACAGAAAACAAAAAGTGCCCTTCTAAAGCATCTCAAACAACACAGAAAGTATAGTTTTAGGAGTCAGAGCATTTGTGAAATGAGACACAAATTTTCAAACAGCTAAAGAAAACAAGGGCTGAATTCCCACCCTCACCAAGGCCACCTACATCTCTACCTGAAAGTAGATTGTAGTGAGCTGGGGGTCAGTCTCTTCTCCCAGGTAACAAGTGACAGGACAAGAGGAAATGGCCTAAAGCTGCACCAGGGGAGGTTTAGATTAGATACTAGGAAAAATTTCTTCACTAAGAGGGTTTTCAAGCATTGGAACAGGCTGCACAGGAAATGGTTGAGTCATCATTCCTGGAGGTATTTAAAAGACAAATTTAAAAGATGGGGACTTGTTTGGTGGTGAATGTGATGGTGCTAGGCTAACTTAATGGTTGGACTCAGTGATCTTAGAAGTCTTTTCCAACCTTAACAACTCTATGATTCTATTCTATGTTTCTATGATCTAAGTTATTTTCACAACCATCCTTAACTCCTGAAGCTTTTATTTGTCATTATTTGAATAAATGTAGAAGAAAACATTTTCCTTTAAAAAGACCTTCTTTGAGCTATGGCTAACAAAATGATATGAGAAAATGAGAAATGAGAACTTTTTTTCATGTATATATTTGACCTCAGGTTTTCCTCACCATTTCCCTTTACAAGAAAAATCCCATGATTTTTTTAATTTTTTTTTTCTTAAATACTTAAAATCTGTGGCTGTTTGCCTATAACATCATACCATAGGCTGGTAAAAAATATTTGGAAGAAAAACTTAGTGAACATGCTGAAGGTAAACACACTTTCGTAAGCACATTAAACTCTGTCCCACAGGGTTGAACAGGCACTGAACACAGAGAGCATTTTCATTTAAAGACTGGTAAAGCTCTTGGTGTTCTTGCTATCAGTGCTCACCTAGTTTAGCTAAGTTATTGAATTAAAAATTAATGAAGGACCGGGTTTGAAATTCTGCCCCACTGCACAAAGCTTATAAATACCCTACAACGATACTGCATCATCATGATAAATTATACATGTAATGATTCTGAAAGTTATGTAAATTCAAGAAAACTTTAATAAAGTTGTACTCTAACTGACATTGATTGTGTACAGTTGCAGACACAACTTAATCAACTGATTCTGAGCTGCAGTAAAAGAGAAATATGTATTCTCTTCTCTTGTTTATTCCCTGGAAGAATAAACTGAAAATCACCAAATTATCCTCCCTTCACAACTGTCTGAATATTAATTGCAAGCTTGAAGGGCAACAAAACACATTCAGCATCACCAGGACTAGTAATTAATTTGAAAGTTTCAGACTCTGACATATTGTGTACACAGTGCTGAAATGATAACCCAGAGAATGTATTCCTCCTTTGCTGCTTATGGTCTATGATCATTCTTGTAGATACATTCAGAATTTAAATTTTTCAGACTACAGACAGAATAAATTGCAGACCTTTAGAAATTAATCCAAGGCAAAAAGGTCACTATAGAACAAAAATTCTATGCTATGTGTAAGTAATTTTGGTGCTAAAGTATTCATAAAGAATATTCTTATCTTTTTTTATAAAATTAAAAATTGTGTTTCAAATCATTATGAAGAAAAATTATGGTTAAATCACTATATCAATCAGTGTTTTGAGTTTCACTATTGCCCTTTACAACTGACTCTGACAAACAAAACTTGGCAATACAGAGAGCTCACAGAATGCTGACAAGCAAACTCTCCCACTTTAGGGAAAATTTTTACACCTATTAATGTTATATTTACTGAATCATCCCTTGGTAACAATCTTTTTTCCTTGCTTTGATTATTTGCACAAGGTTTAGTCCTTTACAAACACATTGTAAAGGCTTAAAGAAGTGTACTGGCATTATTCTCTACAGGAAGCATTTACCGAAGCGCTAGTAAGACTTGATGAGGACAGAAATAAGTATTACAGTTTTCTCCAGACTTTTTAATTTCTTTAGATGCAGAAGTCTATACCTGTATAACTGGAAACTTGCTTCTTTCCCAAAGCTCAGCCTCATGTGTAAATGATGCCAATACCTCAAAGCTTACAGAGAGTCTGCAACAATAGCCCTTAGACATTAGATTCAATATGCATGTTGTTGGAGAGTAGATCATTTTACTCATTAAAAAAGATGTAAAAAGAAATTTGAAGACACAGCATGAATGTCCAGTCCAGCTCAGTTTTGATATGCCTCTAACAAGTACTAGAGGACTTGATTCTCAATTGATAGAATTTTCTGAAGAATAGTTCAATTTTCAAAAATTGGGAAGTATGCCATGTAATTGGGTCGATGGTTATATGCACACTAAATTTTAGTATGGCCATATTTGTTTCACTTGCCCTACCCAGTCTGTCTAAATGCAAGACATTTGTCATCTGGAAGCAACGGGCATATTAGTGTGACCTTCAGAGAACAAAAATACCTGTTACATGCAAGATGCACCCTTTCTTGTCATAATCTTTTTAAACATCAATGGCAGGCACAGCTACTCTTAATTATCAGCAGAAGATATTAGCTTTATCAGAGCACAGCTTTTTCCCTCCTGTAATCCTCAGGGTGTTTGACATAACACATTCAGGGTTCTTTTGGGCACCTTGCATGCCGCTTATTGTGGTCACAGGTAGACAGACTGAGCCTGCTGACTGAAAATTGTAGCATTCAAGGCTACAAAATACTGAGCATTCAAAACCTACACTTTTAAGTCCCAAGTTGTCTGAGGTAGAATAAATTTTGGATCCGTTGTCTTAAAAAGTCTAGCATCACCAAAAGTTCTTCAACATAACAATCATTAAACAAGGAAAAAAATAGAAAAAGGACAAGACACAAAAGCATCATCAGATCATTTCATCAAACCAATCCGGGATCAGTTACAAGATCCAGAACTGAGACTTTGACAGCACCACAGTTCCCTTATATTCAGGCAATGACTTAAATTATCATTTTATGAAGCCAGAGAAAAACAGATTGCATCCAGAATAGAACATTTCCTAGGCAAAGAATTATTCAGACATACGTTTTTGGGGTTGAGTCATTTGTACTTCTAGAGGAAAACAGTAAAAGTTGGCACACATCACAGAAGTTCTTAAATAAATGACAGTAAAACTCTTATTGACAGTTTTATAAAAAAACTCCACTTTCACCAGGATATTTTTTAATGTGATGCGCCAAAAACTCCCTTTAGTAAAATCTTCTAAGAAGACCTCCCTTCTTGCAATCATAAGGAGAAGCAATTATTCCCTTATTCTCTATGGTGGACAACTGGGAGTTTCAGGCTCACACCTGCAGTTGCCCTTTCTTTGCCCCCTCCCGTGGGCAAATGAATACAAGTCACTAAATCTTTTCATCTTTATCTTTAGCTTCTTAAGGAAAGCTAGTTTCACCTGATCCTCCCAAGACCTGGAGTCAGAGTGGAGCATTTCAGCATTCGGGGCTGCTAAAGCAGAAATTCAAAGGGCATTCCTCCCACCTTTTCAAACCTAGCCACCAGCAACTCAGTAACCTCTGGCCTGAGATGCTTTATATAAAAGTACCAACACATCAGTATGACACCTCAGTACTATAACGCCTCAGGTGATTGTTTCTAAGTTTTAAGATCAGAAGTGCAAAGAAACTTTTGATAACAGAGTGTCAAAAATAATCAGAGTAAGAAGTTGTTTGTAGTCCTAAATGATAAATTCTTGTCCATAAATGCTCAGCACCTGATACAAATTCTCAGATGGTCAGCAATACCTTAAATTCCACACCAAACCAAATAAATTTCTCCCCGTACAGTTAAAAGTGTATTAATTCCTGGAGAGCCTGGGTGTCAAACACAATATTTCTGGTGGGTAGAAGTATTCTCATTTTCTCTCCACAGCTGCAGACATGGTTTTAGTTTGTCTATAAACCTTATCTCTTTCTCTCTGACATGCACATTTACATTCACCTATTGTGACTCTGAAAGCATCTTATAAAAGTGGAACTAGAGGAGGTGGGACTTCAGATACCTTAAAGGTGTGGGTAGTTGAGCAGTGCCAAAAAAGGTGAAAAATAGGAATTAATCTCCCTTCCAAATATAGAAGTAGTACAATTCAGATTTCTAGTGCTTTGTGGAGATAGTTCTGAGAACTTGTTTTGCAAGGGTAAGGCTTTTCCTCTGTCAGCTTTTGACTGTAGTCTTTCATTTTATTTTCTCACAAGTGCCTTGGAACAAAATATTTGATTTCACGGTGAATGGAACCTTTTGTGTCAAGCTAAATTAAATGTTTCAGTCTTTCATTTCAGCAAGAAATATTCCTTTCATTACTGTTTGAATAATTCTCTCCCTTTCTCTTTCCCTTCCCCTCCCCTCAATTTTACAGTCTGATTTGGCAAGGCAATATCTGACATGACTGCACAGGTTGTCAGACATTCCTCTCTTTCATTGACTAATTTTTATCAAATTTTTCAGTCAGAGTTCAGAGCTGCTACGTGAGTTTTGTGAAAATTGGTGTCTCACAAGATGGTAGAGACCATATTGGTACTCCCACTGAAGAAAAGGCAGACAAAACTTAGTATTTAACAACCACTGCTGGGCTGCTCAGCACATATTCATTATCTGATCAATTTGTATATGTTGTTATCTAGACTAGCCACAGGATGTACACTGTTTCTCACACAGTAAGTAAACCAGAAAGTAGGTTGAGACTGACAGAAACTGGCAACAGTATAAGGATAGTCTTAAGGAACACAGAAAAGATCTAGAAATATCTCAGTGCTGAGTTTGTGGTTCTTGCACTGGAATGGGAGGGTGTTGTAGGAGACATAATATATAAACCCATCATAAATCAGGCTTCCATTGCTCCTTTGCCTATAGACTGGCTGCCAAAACAAAATTGACTGTTTACACAACTTTCAAACTACACCCACCTCAAATGCTGAAAAAGGAACACTTACCAGCTGGGAAAGTTGGGGTTTTTCACTTCACAGTACTGTCTCTGACTGACAGTTTCTGTGGATGCTACCAGTAAGACAGAAAAGAACCTCTGTAGGATTATGTGCTATGCAGAAGCAGTGAAAGACATTTGTTGTCCCACAAATCTCAGGCCCAGTACTTCATACAGTAAGGAACTTCCAGACCCATTCAGTCCTCCTTGCCATGAAACCCTGCTGCACTAATTTAGGCATTGGCCTGCATTCACTAAAATTTCCATCTCTTTATTTGCCCTTAATAAATAATTGAGGCTGGCCATGATTAAGGAAACCTCCAACTGCCAATTGTGAAATATCTTCCTAGAGGGTACATGATTCAGACCAAGTTCATAGCTCGTGTAACACATTCAATTTTCTTGGACCCACCTGATGAAATATGTCAGTTTACTAAGGAAAATTGTGTCTGCATCTCTATCCAAATTCCTCCCATGCCAGGGAAGAATTACATGAAAATATAAGCTCTCTTCTCTTTTTTGAAAATATTTTCAGACTCTAGGTATAAACCAAGGTGTGATGGAGGTCCCTAGTTGATATGTTTTTGAACTTGTAATTCTGCTGAAAAAACGCCAAATATATATATATATATATATATATATATATATATATCTCCTTCCTCCTCCAATTTACAACAGGACCAGGATCCACCAGGATCCTTTGAAAAACTGTTGCTCATGCAAATCTTACCAAAATCATCCCATACACCTACGAACTATAAAAAATACAGAACCTCAGCTTACTCATGGACATAATTGTGCTTAACTATCCTCACTTGGGCTAAGCAACACATCACATTACTCTACAGATAATTCATGTAATATTTAGATTGCTACTCAATGCAAGTAAGGATGCAGACTTCACAACCTAGTATCTTCTGTGGGGCTAAAAGCCAAAAACAAAACAAGGCCAAAAAATAATTTTCATTATATTGGCATATATTTATGGATTCAAGTGGCTAATTGAAGGGCTAGCATAAAAACACACTCATGATTGGAAATTGATTGTACTTTTTTCAAACAGAGCTGGAGCTTTCCTGGGGTTTAACCTGTCATTTGCATAGGTTAATTTTAAATGGCAGTGCAAATTTAGCTTGAAAAGATAATTACAATATTTCACCTCTTTTCATCTCAGGTTATGTAAATGAGACTTTAATCTTTTTGCAGTTCATATCATATTAATAAGTAAAAAAAAAATTGATTTATGTTATGCTGTCAATCACTCGATAGCAGTGGACTCAAATGAAAGCATGTGGGTACAAATCAGGCTAATTTCCAACTATTCTCTTAAGTCTCTTTTTATCTATAGGGTTATGGCACATATTCTAGATAAGAAAGTGAACAGAGAGATAGTTTTGACAGGTATCTTGTTAGATTGATTTGTCATTTTTGTCAGTAGTAAATTAATTCATCTCTCTGATAAGCAAAATGTTTCTTAGACAGACAGTTCTTTATGCAGTATTTCATTGTCTAAGCTTCCACCTAGCCCTGCTCAGGTTCAACTACCTCTCACACATATATTTATGGTTGCTAAAAGTCTTCCTTACCCCACTCTTTGTTTTCCACAGTGAGAATAAGGGTCAAATAATTTTGCTCTGGTTTCTCCCTTCCATTTTTGTACAAGTTCAGAATTTGTTCCAAGAGTAGTGCAACGCAGCTGGGTTCGGGATGGTCATAGGCACTAATGGCTTGGCTTTGCTTTCAATAGGCACTTTTATTCCAAGGATCTGAAATGGACAGAAAGAGCTCCAGTTCCTAACCATTATGATCAGGTGACACTTGTTTTTACCTATATGTAAACATTGTTCTCCATTTCACAGATGAAGTATTTTCTGGTTCTTGTGGACATCCTGTGCCAGCAGGAATCAGTACTAGGCAGTTACAGATTTTCTTACTGTAATTTGATTTCTTTGTTCTACAAACTACAGACAAGGCCTCTTTCCTTCAGGAGAAATATTGCAGAAATCATTTCATGCATAAAGCTTAGAAAACACCATCTCCCTCTCTATCCAGGAATCCTGTAACAACTTCAAAGTAGATCCAGGCAGTGAAACACTTCTGTCTCACTGAGCCCCACAGTTACTCCTAGGAGATGGCAATAGGACCTGGATAAGCTGTATCTCCATACATGTTGCTTCCCTGTGGCACTAAGGAAAACCAATGAGATGTGATTAAATGTGCAAGACCAAGGCTTTTTTTTATATTCCTCTTCCTTTCTATTGGATTTCCAGGTACATCAGTATCATCAGCAGGCTAAGAATAGTTTCTCATTTTGGCAGAAAATATTATCTTACCAGTTAAAAATTCCAATTTTCAGGGCTTTTATCCCATAGTTGTAGTTTCTTCAGACCTTGACACACCCACCTGTCACCTGAGATTATTTTAACATGATTCTTACTGCATACATGGCAATATTGGAGAGTTAAAATAATCCTCTGGCTGCCTACAAGTATTTAAATCTAGATAATATCCTTTTTTAAGATTTTCAAAAGTCTTTTTTGAGATTTTTCAGAAGTTCTCTAAAACTAGTTATTTGCATTAAAGTGTTCACATATTATCTTCCTTACCAAGCCAAACCAGTCAGAATTTTAGTCCTCCTGATGTGTTGTAAAATAGCCCTTAATAACCATTGTCCAATCCTTGAAATGTCTTTCTCATCGAAAGGAAATGGTGGACTTCCTACAGCTGTGAAAGATAACAGACACCTGAGAAAAGGGATCACCTAAGAGAAAAAAATGATACAAACATATTTTCATTTGCTATAAATAAAAAATAACTTTTATCAGTAGAAAATTTGGCTTATGGTTTATGCATGAACATTACCTAAGCTAGCCTTCATCTCTCTCTTACACCAAATTCAGTCTTTTTGCAGATTTCAGAGTGTTTTCTGTATCATTTTATAGATTTCAAGGAAAAAAACAATTAGAAATGCTGGTGTGAGAATGTCTTTTTCCAATATCTGATCTGGATTGAAAGAAAAATCACCAAGCACATTCTTACGTGTTTTGAGGGTTTTTGATTGCCATTAAACATTGTATTGAGATATATCCAAACTACATCTTTAGTTTGAAATTTGCTTATTATAGTGCCCCTCTAAACTAAGCTGTCTTAAAATTTTCAGAATGATTTTTTAAATTATGTAATTTAATAAAACGTACAGTGATGTTCTGCTTCCTAACTGCATGTGAGGGGGCTTCAGCTAATTACTTTTCCTTATTTTTCTCCTACACATGTACAAGTGCATGCACTATGCCTCCCACGTTATCATAAATGTGCAATGTAAAATTACTGCACTGACAAGAAAATAGAAATAATTAAGTCCTCTGCTTTACCACTAGATCATCCAGGTCACATTCCTTGTGACTTTCAGTGTAATAAAGTACTTTGACCCATTAAAATCAATAGGACTACTGCTGGACGTAGTTGATATTACATTTGCAGAAAAGCATTTTTCCCCAATGAGAATATGGATCAGATTTTTTTATACTCTTCCTCCTTCTCCTGTTTTCACTGCTACTCACATGAAAGCAATGCCAATTTTGAAAAATTAAGTAGGGCTTTCCTTAGCTGCTACTCAAATAAGGTTGGTTTGGGGTTTTTCTCAGAAGGCTAAATGATGCTTGTTGACTAGACTTTGTCTTTCAGCCATGCAAAACAACCTGGTATGTATGAAACATGTTTTAAGGCCTAAAATTCAGTGTAGTGAAAAAAAATCTCCTTCTCCCTTCTCTTAAAAGGTGAAACAAAGTACAAAAAATTAAAACTTCAACTTTGGTAATGACACTAAAATATTCAGGAATGTAAAAAGGAGAGAGAGTACACACTAGAACTTTACTCCATGGCTTGCAGTGAAAGTGTTTTACAGTAAAAGGTTGTTTTACTCTTGGGAATTCATCTGCTGTCTGGTTTTAATGTGTTACATAGTCTACTCCAGAGTAGTAAAATAGTAATTTCAGTACTGAAAGCATTTTTGTTATTTGTTTTTTCTCTAAAGAACAAATTACCAGTTTTCACCTGGGAAAAGCTCCCAGCTGAAATGCTGAAACATTCAGTGTATCAGGTTTTGCAAAGCAATGTTCATTCTTACGTTATTTTTTTTTCCAAGACAAAATTACTGTTGCTGAGAATTATATCAAAAGGCAATCCTGCAAAGTAAACAATCTATTCTGTAACAAATATTAAGAACAAAAAAATTAAGCACCTCATTCATAGGTTCAGAGTTCTCTTTTTTAAAGTAAAAATCTATACCCTTTATGCTTATCAGTCAAGTTCTTTTCTTGAAGCCAATCAGACTGCGGGTAGCATATTGAATAGTCACACAATAAGCAGCTGTCACTTTACAAAACTAATATCCGTTAAACAAAATGGTCATAAGTACCTCAATCTAATGTAACAGCAAGAATGTCATTGAAATACAAAGTTGTCACAGGATCAATGTCCCCTGCCATGAAAATAAACATTGTGCTTTCGACTCAGCACTCATCAAGCAGCGGGAGACCATTATCCTGTGATAACATCCTATTCTATTGACATTATCTGTTAACTAGAGATACTCAGTGGAATATCAGCTTTTCTCACTTTGGATAAAATAAGCACTCATTTTACATCTGCTGTATATCATTATTGGGTGTGTGCATTTCCCATAACCTGACTTTAAAAATACAAAAATTATTGAAAAATAGTTTACAACATATACTACTACTTATCTAGCCATAGAATGGTCTTAAATGAGCAAGAAGCAGTGAAGTATTAGACTTATAGCTACCTCCAGATTGCTTTCTACTGCTGCCAAACCCTTCCTGGCTATTAATTATTCTGTCCTTTGCTTCTCACTTTTTTGAACTATGATTTTTCCTTGGCTATCCCCATGTCTGAACTACCTTTCCAACATCCAATCTGACTATTATACTGTCTATGGACTTCTTTGGACAAGGAGAGCGGGGTGTGGGAAGCATTTTTTGGTTTGATTTTGAATTAAAACTTTTCCCAGATCTGTTTTAAATAAGCAAGTACAGCTGGACCTGACAACATTTTGACTGATAAATCAAAGATTACTGATCCTAGGATGAAATCTTCCTCCCACTAAGACCCACTGTCTCGGTTTGAGACAAGTTAGGAAGAAACGTCCTGAGATGAATGTGTCCTCTAATGGAAGACAGGTTTCAGCAGCCCCTCCCCCCACAGGTTCAAAAGGAATTTCTTGGAGGAAAGTGAAAAAACCCTGTTTATTTAACAAGCAGGGTGCACGCAGGCACAAAGAAGGAAAAAAAATGAATAAAGTTAGATAATAAACCTCATTGTGGAGAAAGACGGTGGATTTTTTTAGAGTCCTGCTCAGCTTCTCCCAAGGTCTTCTGGAGCTGGGCTGGGGCATGGGGCTCCTGGCAATGTTCTGGTGTTCTGGATTGGAGCAAAGCTAAACAGTTCCAGGAGAAGAAGAAGAAGTAGGAAGAAGAAGAAGTAGAAAGGAGAAGGAGAAGGAGAAGGAGAAGGAGAAGGAGAAGGAGAAGGAGAAGGAGGAGAAGGAGAAGAAGAAGAAGAAAGAAGAAAAGAAGAAAAGAAGAAAAGAAGAAAAGAACAAGAAGGAAGAACTAGGAAGAAGAAGGAAAAAGAAGCCACAGTCCCTGGAAAAAATTTCTTGCCTCAGCTAACAGGCTGGCTAAAAGCAGGAAGATGCTCCCTCGGCTCTGCAGCGGTAAGGACGTGGGGGAGTGTGTGTGAGTCCTTGAGTACAAACTGTGCTGAAGAATTCGCCTCGCTTCTCTCCTCTGTTTCCTGGACCCAGCTTAAAGCTGCAGGACCCATTTCTGAGCATAAAGCAGACGATAGGGAAATACAGTATTACCATAAAATCACCCCAAGACACCCACGTGCATCTCTCTTAGAAGTCAGCAAGTTGTTAGAGCACTGCCAGACCCTCTACAGGCACCTGATGGGTTTCCAAATTCCATCTCTTAGTCACAACTTAGTTACTAATTGCATTGCTGAGGCTGCTATCTGGTACATGAATTCAAGGCATCATGTCATTCATAAACTAGGATTTTGGCCTCCACTGCCCCACGACCCTCTCACTCAAGTGTCTGTAGATATTCACTGACAATCATTGCCTTACGAGGTCTTTATTTTTACCCTTCTTTTGTGTGATTTTTTCACTTAGAAAATAAAAACTCTTAATCTTACTCCCTGAAAGTATGGAAATTGCATAAGGCATCATGTAGTTTTCCAAAACAAAGATCCACCTTTTTAGACCTTAAGAAATTTGCTACCTTATTGTGAAAAATGGGTTGATTAGTTTGCACATTCCAAGTGAAGTGTTTTTAATTTACTGCAAAATTGCCACATATTCCTGTATTTGATTAAATAACAAATAAAAGGGCCATATCAAATTATGTTAGTCTGTTGTCTAGGAGGAGTAACTACTACACAGTTTTTTCCCATGGAGCTGAAGTAGCTGGTCTGCTACATAATAAGATTTAGAGTATTGAAGTGGAACAGTTTTCCTTGTTGAAAGTTTAATGTCAGCTGTATTCCTTTGCATGCATAATGTGTTTCCTACATACTTGTCAATATCAGGGAAGAAACAGTTGCAGGAGTGGTGAATGTGAGGGAATTAAATTTTAAAAAATGAAAATTAAACCAAAAATAAGAGGACATCTTATATAATGAAGAAAATGAAATTTATGCAGCTGGCTAGGCATCCTTCTATCCTGCTATATGTGGGCAAGTTCTCTCATGACAGCCCATCACAATGCCACATTGCCTTATGTGTTGCATTTAAGCATGTTTGGCACAAGGATTTTGTCCCAGCTTTCTTAGCACTTAGGCAGATTGAAGCTTTCCTGTGAACTGGCTTACAGTGTACTGTGAATGTTTTTGCCTTTCCTTCAAATCTCCGTGACTGCTTGACAATTTTTGGAGCTTTTCTTAAGCCTGCATACTCCTTTCTTCTGTGCTTTCCCACTACCTACTCCCGTTCTTCAACTCCCATCTAAACCAAGATATTTTGTAGTCATGAGGCTCCACAGAATGTTTTTCATAGAATACTGATGTCCTAGACTAATCTCATGACAGAAGAGGCGTAGGCCTACCATCTGCATCCCACAATTTCCATTGTGTCCACATTTACATGTCTCTTTCTTGGACTGTTTCCACTAAAGCTCTGCAAGTGTCTTGAAAGAGAGAGGGAAAACAATGCAGGAACAAGAAGAGTCCACAGTGTCAATGGGTGAATGGTAATATTCCATCCCTCAAAGCCTCCAGTGAAGCAATGCTCCATGGCCAAAACAGAAGTCAGAGGCAAATATGGAGTATCCTGTTCATACTGGAATCTCCACATATTTTGAATTTGATCTTGCCTTCTTTTGTCTTTCCTTGCTGATCCATCCTTACTATTGAGCATAACAATTTTTATACTCTCGCCAAACACTACATATAATGAGTAGATTCTACCTGAAGTTGAAGCTTTATAATTGGAGGTTAATTACTGAATATATTCCAGTACCTTTCTAATTATTCTTCAGGATGGACAAGCCAAAGTAACAGATTTTGTTTCACGAGGGAAGAAAACATGCTCTCTCACTAAGGCAGAGGGAAGAGGGTGGGTGATGCTGGAATCAACCCAAAATATAGCAGCCTTATACCTCGTGACTTACTCATTATTCTGTCATGTCCCAGTGTATTCACTTCCCTCAGCAAGGCACTAAAGAAGCCAGCCTGATTGTTACATAAAGCACAGTAGAACCACTCAGACATATGTGAGAAGAACATTTAGATGTTTCCCACTTCACAGAATAGCAGAGGGTAAAAATGGTATGTTTCAGCTGTTTCGTACATTAGGAGACCGTAATGTTGTACAAGCTAGTTTATGCATCCTTCCTGGGTCTTATTACCACACAGGTACTGCAGAGAAGGACAAAAGAGTAGCTAAAATCTATTGCAATTTCATATAGGCATGCAATTAGGGGCAAGTTCTGTTTGCCCTCTGTGAAAACACACAGTAGGTGTTACAAGTATAAGAAATACTTACATTCCTTGGCATATTTTTGCTCAGTATCTCAGAACTCACAGCAAAATTTAGCATATGAGCAGTTTTTAATATACACTAAAATATAAATGAGGTCATGGCTGCATTTTTGTTGTACATGGGGTTTTTATCGATATTATTATTTGCAAAATTGGTAGAGAGCCATAAAAAAACCCTGAAATATTAATTAGGATTGTAAAGGAAGATCCCTGTGAAAATATTTTCATTTGGTTTTTGCTGGGCAAACAAAAGAAAAATGGTTTGTAGTTACTAAGTTTCACAGTGGGTTCTAAAACATTGAACATTGTTAATCATGTTATGCTGTTTCTTTCCCAGAAGGAGCTGCTTCTTGGGAAGTCCAGCTCTAAAACAGTAAGTGGCTAAAAGGCTCGGCCATCCTTGCCTGGCTGCAAGTCTCTTGGATACCCTCTTCAGACCAGGGATTTCAGACAGGGTTTCCCACATGAGGTTAGTGCCTTTGCCAAACAGGCTGTTAGCTACTTTGACATAGATCCTTCAAACTCTTTCTTGGATCTGTTCTACTTTATAAAATTAAAAATTCATTTAACCACATCAAGAGGCAGCCTGAGTTTGTATGACAGTGATTAGAGCACTTTCAGATGCAACAAATTGATGTTCGAGTACTTGTTCAATGGAAGTTTGATTAGTTATTCAAAATGGAACAGCCCCAACAAGGGAAATGTATCCCTGGAAACTGAGTGGCAGTAAAGGCACTCAGATGACTGAAGTCTGTAATTAGAATGAATTGAGACAAATTCATGTAACATCACTTGCAGGGAATGTCCTAATGTCTTGAGCATTTCTTGTCAGTGTGCACGCATGTGGTTCTCACTGCTTTTTCATGTGTAAGTTTGAAAGGTCGCATCTTAATAATAAAAAGGAAACAAAGCAACCAAAGAAAATTCTACAGCTTCTATTCAAGGTCTGCTAGTCACCAAAGTCTGCCCTAACTCTGGACCACGCTTTTCAATATTTTACTGCTAACACAACATGTACAGAAAAATTCTCCATTCTGTTCCAGCAAGTTTATCATATGGTTTCAGTGGTTCACAACAACTCTGTTCAGTAATCAATCATGATTACTAGCTATATACAGTACACACAGCAGAAGATATTAATCTGGGACAGCATGCTAATTAATGATATGCTGAAACAGCATTTGGGCATGGCTCCTTGAAATTGCAATCTTTCCATTGGCACAATTGCTTCACCCTAAGTATCTCACTTTACAAATGATGCATCATTTTATAAAATTAATTGGCCTGTTACATCAACACAGTCTGGAAGAAGGCTGGTACTATGTATTAAATCTGAATAACGTTATGCTTCATATTGTATGCTGCATTGCACCGTCTTTCAAATATCACCAGATACTTTTCACTTTTTAAATCCAAATGGGAGAGCAATAACTTTTTAATACGATTATTACACTTTATAATATAGGATACATATTAATATCCTAGTAGCCTTTAGCTGTAGTATGTATTAATCATATCTGTCCCAATATCAAAGAATTTTGTAACCCTATTTTTGAAGATGCTGGGTCACTCTGAAGAAAAGAAATCAGAGTGAGGATGAGAAATGAAAACTCCAGTGGCCAATTTCAACATCTACCCTCACAGGAAATGCCAAAAAGTCTAACAATGTAAATATAGTTAAGTCTGATGTGTTGGTTTGGTTTGATTTCATTTATCATCTCCTAGAAACAAAGGTCTTTAAGCTACTAAAGAAAATAGCACAGTACAAGTAGTTGTATCCCAAAGGTGCCTTTGGGCTGAAGAATCAAGAAGTAATCAAGAAGCTCATTTTCTATGTAGTGAAGCAGCAGCTCCTTATGCAAGGAGTGATTATATACACTAAAATATTTTCCTTGTGATAAGGGCTATTGGCCTGGATTTCTTAAAAGATGTCTAAAGAGTGCCAGAGCAATTTTCCAGTAGAATTTAATGCAATAGTTGAACTGGTACTACTGGGTTACATCCTAAACTGCACTGGGGTATTCATTTCATTCCTTCACCAATGACTATAATAAACCATATCCAGGATAGTGGATTTGAGCTCAGGACTTCCTGGTCTCAAATAAACATGCATTACCAAAAGAATTACATCTGCTTGAAACATATCAGAAGACACAAGAATTAGAGCTTATAAACAAAATTGTTTTACAGAAACTTTCTTAACAGGTAGTCTTTTTCCTTGATGTTTGGTCCATGTTCTGAAAGACAGAGGGACAGTAGAGTCTTCCAATTTTAATTCCCCTCCTTAGCTTCCTTCATTCTTTTCTCCAGAAGAAGGAAATTTCAAAACTGAGACATTCATTTCAATCTCTACCCTGCTCCTTTTTTTGTGGGCAAAAAATAAATTTCCCCTGAAATCGGAAGGGTGTGAACAATAAAGATGTTCAAAAAATTCTAAAAATTGAAGCAGTTGAAATTCCATTTTTCTTCTAAAATTTTTAATTGTATCGGTCTTCTCTACAGGAAATATATAGCTAGAGAAGTCAGTTACTGAATCCTAAAAAGTTTTTGCCATTTTTTATAAATTAAACCCTACTAAATTTTAAATTGAGTGCTTTGAAGAAAGAGTCTGGGACATTTGAAGTCATGGTTCAACATTTCGTTGTTACTTAATATATGTATTGTCTGACCCACTGGCGGAACAAATGTGGTCTGGATCAAGTGCGAGCACGCAATTACATATTTCTCCAGTCACCCACACAGCGAGCACTACAATGCTTATGCCAGATCTATGTCTTCTGTGGGAGGACAGGGGCTAAATGACTGGACAAGAACTGCTGAGACAGCAAAGTGAGGCTATACTGTTTCTGTGCTTTGCATTTGAGCAATTTTTTATTTGTTGCTCTCCACTCAAAAGCCCGACTTACCATTTGGTGGAGATGCAGCCTGAGGCACTCTGCTCTTCACATCAGATAGCATACATGTAATCAACAAATTATTGCTCTTCAGCATCCACTGAGACGACCACCTTTGGAGAGAAGAGATACCTAGTCCTAAGGCACTTTCAGTCTCTTTTTATTGAGATTGTTAACAAGGGGCAGTTGCAATCAGTTCTGACAATGCCTTTAGTGCTGCTGATGCCCATCACTGGAAAATGGTCTGAGAGCAAAACTATTGACAGAATTCAAGCAGCTGTTTGAGAATAGATAATTTTCAGAGTCTAATTTCATTTCAAGGTCAACTCAGCCCCTTCCTGATATTTGTCCTATGCAACTTTTATATAAAAACTTTGACACAGGTCTTTTCAGTTTTGGGGGTGAGTTCTGCAGTACCTGCCCACATTTCATCAGACTGAAGGCAAAATCAACCCAGTATTTATATGCGTCTCCCCCATCTTCCCCTAAAATACAACTTTTTCTAGAAGTGATGGAACTGACTGAAGGCATCCTGCAGTTTCTCGGTGATAAAACATGAAATCAAGCCTTAGTCTTCTTCTAAGTAACTATACTGTAGGCATTCACTTGTACACAAGTTAATGTATTCAAAGGGTCCTTCAACGTGGTATACTGTGCATGAAAGATACAGCTTCAGCAGCTGTGCACTTGATATAGAATTCAAGCAACAGTCCAAGGATTAAAGTTCCCTCAGTTCACTATCTGTGCTCAGAAATACCAGTCACCTCCAAAAATTGTCTGCCTACTGAATGGTAAATATGACCATCATGGCATTCCCAAAAGATAAGGTAAATACAATAGAAAGTATAAAGAATAGCTTCAGTTATACAATACTGGGTACTTAAGCAAAATTGGAAGGGCAAATCTCATCTAAAATATGGGTGTTGAAGAATACAAAAAACACATCACCACCAAAGTTGGAGGGTTTCTGTAATACTGAATTAATTATAGCTAAATAATTTTCATGTAGTAGTTGCTAATTTTCTGCTTAAGTGGCTACTCTAAGATAAAAACATGTATCAGTTACAAAAGATGACTTTTCGCAAAAACTCAGAGAAGAAATAAAACGGAAGAGTGATTTCAAAGTACACAACTCCTAATGCTTAGAATGTCACTGCTTCATCTAACATGGTGACAAACTTATGATGGGAAAATCCTACTAAGTAGCTAACTGCCTTCTACATTTCCACAATATCAGCAAAGCACAGAAAACATCCATTCCCTCGAGAAAGCATGGGAAAGCTCCATTTATTATAGGAAACATGAAAAACACCTTGAGTGAAGAAAACCAAAATAGTAACACTAAAGTAGAGCAACTTAGTAGTCTGCTTTTGCCTTATGACTAAACAACCTCAGCATGAAATGGTGGGATTCAGATGAACATGTTCTTTTCTGAATTGAGTGGTATTTTCGTAAGTCTTTCATGAAAGTATTCAAAAAAAAACATTAAAAGGCTAACAAACAAGAATTCCCTTGGTCTTTGGCTGTCAGATGACTGACTACTGAATTGATATACTATGTTTTCAGTTTATTCCATGAAGAGGTTTTGGATGCTATATTAAAACTGTGTTCGAGACTTTTTTCAAAGGTGTAAGTTAAAGTGTGGTACTCTCTTTTCCATGAAAATCCATTTTATTTTAAAATTTACACCTATTTGTCTAAATGATATGTAGTCTATTGACACAACGTAATGGTCTGGAGGAGAGGGCATTTTGCCTTATATTTCTCATAACAGATTTTTTCCTACTTTTCATAACTTAATAATGTACTATTTTCTTAATAGTCTTTCTTCTACCAAAAAAGTGTCCATAAGCAGTGTATTATTATTTGGCCTATTGCCCAATGTTTGAAAATGTTCTCACTTTTATTAAAAATGTAGAAATCTGAATTAATTTAATAGGCATTGATTATGAGTCACTACAAGATTTTGAAAATCCCTACCTACCTACCTAGCAATTTAGGAGTCTAATTTTAGACTCTCCCTCTGCTGGGCAGGGAGGCTATAAAATGCTTGTAAAAATAGATTGTGTGGCAAAGAATGAGGAAGAAGGCTCAGGTTTGCTGGGTGATGAGATATACGCGGAACACAGCTGACACTTTGCTACCAGGAGGTTCTTGACGAAGTTAATAAGCAAGTGGATAAACAAGAATTTCAAGCATTACATTAGTAATATATTGACCAACTTCTGCATTTTAGAAAAACTCAGTCTGAACTGAAGATGTAGAACAGTTTCCTTTTTTTATTGCAGAGAACATTCTCCCCTATTTGCCCCTCCAAAGATGAGCAAGAAAAAGACAATCTTTTTTCAAATCTGAGATAATATTTCAGATCGTAACCACAGAGATATAAATACACTTCCAATCCCAAAGACACTAGGAGATTTACAGTTAGAGTTATTGCTATGTCATTGTTATGTGAAAAATGAAGATTTGGGCTTTTGATGCAAGGCCAGAATGGACACTTAAATTTGAGTTTCTTATATCCCCACTAAACTATAAATACAACTAATAGGGCATTCCATTGTACATGCATTTCTTTATGCATTAAAATCATTTCAAACATTTGATCAAGAGAGACAAATGGGAACACAAGAGTAAATTATTTCTGATCCAGGAATAATGGGAGATAACAATACAGTATTTTCTGTACATATATAAAAATGCCTGTGAGCTCAAAGACAATACATATTTACTCATCTAGATATGATATTGGGAATTAGACCTAATTAAAACTAAGCACAGATCCAAACTATGAACCTGCTAGGGTATGTGCATTGCACTGACAGCAATGTTTGTTGAATGTTAAATTCAAACTAGTATTGTATGTTTCACTTGGAACTATATTTTACACAGCTATATATCTATAAAATAAGATGTTTTCAAATATTTTTATGAAGTTTTTATTGCTGTGATAGAATTTTTGTAACCTGCACCAAGTCTTTATTATCTTGAGGAAGGGAGCTATAAAACTGCTGGGTTTAAAATCAATTTATTCTCAAACCATCTTCCACTAGCAATTGCAACCTTGCTCACTGCTACCTTTGGTTTGGTACTTGCATTTCTATAGAAGTTACTGCAAAATGTACTTTTTCCCCCCATTCTCAATTACAGGTTTCAGAAAGAAAACTATGCTGACAAACTGACACTAGAGAGATCTTTCAGCAAGTTATCCCAGAAGGGGTCAGCTTTAGTCTCTGAAGTACTTTAGAAATGTATTGTACATGCCTCTACTATGACAATAACTGAGAATACAGCCGCTGGGTATAAAATCCATGATCTTCCCTGATATTAGCCTTCACAGTGCTCAAAACATGGTATATTGAAAGCCTTTTGTAATGAAGTGCCAGCTGGAAGTGGAAGAAACAGGAACAGCAGTGTTGAGGATCTTCTGAAACTTCCTAGAGAGGGAGCCTCATAGATACATAGATAAAATGGAAGATGTAAAAACATCATATTCTACCCAGATGGTATCTACAACACTTCAGTGATAATAGGCAGGAAGATCCCAGATGTCCGTGCCATACACAGAGAAAATGTTTCATTTTATAGCAGCAGTGTCATGCTCTGCAGAGAGTGGAGTGTTTCACCCGTTGCAGTACTTGTGCAATTGGTTGAGGTGATACGCAAGGAAAAGTCTACATTTGGCAATCCATCCATTTACAATTTTCCAATCACATTTTAAGAAACACAAGAAAGTCTGTGGCAGAAAAATAAAAAGATAACTCAGTTTCAAAATTTAGCTTGCAAGCCTGTTCTAAGGCTAGAATTTGAAGCAGGATCCTCAATCCTGAAGGTCAGTGACCTTTTCACTAAGGTAATAGATATGCTGTGGCAAATGCTTCTTTCTCTCTGCTCTCTCTCACTCCATTTCAAACCTGAGATAACTTTCTGACAATATTTTTGACGAAAGTTACAACTCTGTTCCTTCTCTCTTCCATTTAGAATGCCTCCACATAATACTCTGCTTTGAGCCACAGAGTTGGGTTCACATGTAAGCATTTTGTTGACAGAGACATAATAAGCAGTTTAGAAGAATTTGTTTAAGAAGGAAGGTACACATTTAATTTTCATACTCAAATACTATGCTTCTTAAAAAGTCATTCCAAAGATTTCAGATTGTCTCCAGAATAGCAAATAACCTTCCTAAACTAGTAAAAAGTATCAACTTTGTTGTGAAAGGCAAAGTGAGATTAGTGAGGCAAACAGAAAGGTCATGGCAGATCAAGTTGGATCCATTTCCTATGGAGTTCTCTCCCCTCCTGTTGGGGAGATTAGTTTGGTTTTTAGGATTAACATCTTGCCAAATCCACCAAGATAATAACAGAATATTAAAACGCAGAAGGATACCCCAACAAAATGTTAAACATCCTGCAAAATTTGCTAAGAAACCGTGATGATAATTAATTCTTACCTGTACAGTGTAGTACAAAGTTCCACTGATACTCAACAGTGTGAGTAAATTTCAAGTCATTGCTCCTGAGCATGAGTTCACCACAGCCAGATGTTAACTTTGTTCTTTCAAATCTTAAGTGCCTTTGGGAAAAGAAAATTCTGACACCAAAATATTCAAGATAATTTTTTCAGCTCAGATTTTTTCTGTTTTCTAGTTATTCCAAACTCTTTATTATGATTTTTATAAAAAAAAAAAAAACACAACAAAACAAAAAACCATAGACTAAACCCCACCAATTGGAATGCTAATTGGCTTTAGCATGATAAAAATTAATGACTTTGAAAAGATCACTGTGTTTAACAGACTTTATATGAAGAATTAAGTAAAATAGTTGTCTCATTTTTCATATACTGGGCAATGCAAACTGAACCTACATATTCTTGTCTTCTTCCTCCCCTTAATAAATTTCTCTAGCATAAGAAATGAACACAGAGAGGTCTAAAAAGAAATTCCATGTTATCAATTAAAATCGAGCTTTTCTCAAAAAGTCTTATTGCACACTTATATTTGGTGAAGAACTGTGGAAAGTAAGACAAGCAAGAATAAAATGTGGACTGTATTACTGTGGGCACTACCCAGTGAGACATAAATGTCAGTGACTACCTAGAAAGCAGTGAGGAGAGGAAGGAAATTGTGTCCCAAATGCAAAGTTTTTGTTCAATTTGTTTTCTGTCATTTATGAGGAAAAAAGGAAGCAACTTACTAGATGTGAAATGACAAAACTCTTAAGCTAGTAACTTCCAAAGGACCCAGTGAATTCAGGACCACCCTTACAAAAGAGCATTCTGTAAGTACCACTAAGAAAGCACCAGGCATGAACTTCTGACCAGTTACAACTTTTAAAATAATTAAGTACCTTCACTTGCAATACCCTAGCAACCTCATAGCCCATCACAGATCCAGTGCATCCTTTTATTCCACTGCAGAAAACCATCTCTCTTATATGTGAATGTAAAGATGAAGAGTATAAAATCAACCTATATGATATAGGCAGAATCTTTAATTACACAGAGAGAGAAAAATATTCAGTCAAGGCTCATTGATCCTGAATATGTAATACTGCCATTTGGAATTACCCCTTTCAGCTGACAAGCTTACTTCCCAAAATGTTACAACCAGTGTTCTCACAGGTCCCTTTTGTGGGGGTCATAAGGTCAGTATGCAGAGTCTGGATTCTCTCATTACCTCTTAACCATCTACTGCCTAGTATTTTCTGATTGTGGATTGCTCCTGCTCTGCAGGCCTTTGTCTTGTTCTTTCTAATGACTGATTTTATCATGGGGCAAGGGCAGGTGCTTCCAAAAAAAAAATCTCCAGGGAATCTCCTTGAGCGAACAGGGGAAGCTACTGGATTGTGCCACACTTCTTCTCTTCCCAAGACCACTTCCTTTCTTCCAAAATAAGCTCAAAAGATGGTCTCTATGTATGCCCAGGACACATTGTAATTGTACTTATTCAGCAGCATAAAAGTAAGTTACAATAGACGATGATGACTAATATCTAAATATCTAAAGGAATTCTCACAACCACTCTCCTTATTTGTTCATCAAGTTATTCTATATAGATAATTTCTTGAAATTCCACATATTTGTGCATTTTAATGCTTTTCTCCCCATTTAGGATCAGACACTTATCTGCCCTGGGATTGAACTTTTTTCAAAAATTGTTAAAATGGCAGAAGTTTGACGGCAGAGTGTTTCTGATTGAGATACCATGAAATCCATGGTGCAAGCTACTAGTCGCAGAGGATCACGCAACTTAAATATGTGTAAAACATACCATTTTATTCTGTATTTCTAAATTATGAAGCTTAATCACAATAGAATAAGTGAGCAATAAGACTAAAGTAATTTCTCAGTTCAGGTATTTTTGTTTAATTCAGTCGTTTTTGACAGCTGGCTAGCAACCTCCACATTTAAAAGCAAGATCTGAGCTCTGAGATTATTCCAATGACTATAACCTCCCAGCCCCACCAAACACACTTCCCATATACTCATGAGTAGGTCCCCTCCTATAGCAGTAAAAGCCTACATCCTCTAAAGTGAAATGCTGGTCATGCTTTTCGTGTCCTACATCCTCACCAGTGCCCTCACCAGGACAGGGCAAAGTTAAGGAAAAAAACTCAAGGTTTAGTGCCTCAAGAGGATGAAGTCATGGATGATAGTACTTAGAGGAAATCTCATTAAAGTGGAAAACTTCTATCCACAACCATAAACATAACAACAATTAGATACCTATACCTGCTGTGGCTGTTGCCATGAGCTAAGGTTTTAAAAAGCTGGAGAAGTCTACAGAGACCAGCAGCAATTTTAGTGAAGTCTGTGCAGAAAAAAAACAAATGCACTCTTTTTCTCTGATGGAGCTTTATTTTTGTTCCTATTTTGTTGTCCTAATTTAAAATGAGATTCATTCAAACAGAAAATTTCTGATTGCTCTTTGAATGCAGAGAAACAAAACGGAACAGATTAACAAGGTGATGTGCTGTTACTGATGCCTGTTGCTGGTATCTTTTGTCACAAAAGTATTTTCAGAAAGCAAGTAGACTCTGACAAGTCGTCAACATTAGTCTCTTTCTCTCTAACAGTATTTCCACAGATTAATTAACTCAAATGTCATTCTCTTATAGCTGCATGCACTCTACAGAAGAGTACTTGGTAACTGCTGTGTGTTTTGGATCAAACAAAGCTCTGCAGGGATACAGTCATAACTCCTGTAAATTACTAATTGCACTGGAATGTTACAAAATAGCTTTTCAGATATATTCTGGGTAAAGTCTTAGCCCCAGTGCATTTTCAGAGCAAAATATTCATCGTGGCCCTTTCTTCACCATTAGAATCAATCTGTTGTTGCCTTTCTACATGCATTTTGAGAACAAAAGATGTTACCTTTTAGTAGACATGGGACCTTTACTTGGGCCATTGCACCTCAGTGTTTATTCCAGAACATTCATACCTTGGGTACAGCTATATGACTTATTTAACAACATGGTGTGGCATCCCACCCTTAAGGGGAAAGGAGCACTCAAGGTTCATGGATGCTTGTAGTCAAATGGAAACACAAAAGTCAGAGAGTCCAGAGAAGAGCGTATGGGTTTTATTAGTAAATTATACACTTGGCATGGAAATTGGTATGGTAGTCCTTTATCTAATATAAGCCCAAGCAGTGAATTTTGGATAAAGGGTAAGGTGAAAGGCAGAGGGGAGAGAGGGAGAGAGAGAGAGAGAGAAGGAGAGCTGGATTAAAGAGAGGAAGAGAGAGAGAAAGAAAGGGAAATTACCAGTCCTGTCTCCAGCATCAATCAAGCTGGTGGGGTGTCCAGAATCCTGGGGCACATTCATGGGGGTACATTTTCATAGATAAGTTTTCCTTGCCCTGGAGATAATTCTCTCACTTTCTATGCAAATTAGTTATCATGTTCAGTCTGTTCTCCTAGACCTTTCTGGAAATGTTTTGGAGAGCTTTGGGGGTCTTTGGTGGTCTTGATCCCCCTCCTACAGCCCATGTTTGCTTCTCAGCCTCATTCCTACACCTGTGCTATACTGTGCTGAGCTTATCTCCAGGAGCCAGGATAAGTATGTGTGTCCCAGACCAGTGCTGCCCTACCTTCATGAAGTCCCCCTTCTCCCTGCTCTTTCTCACAGCATGTTCTTACCAGCAATCCTTGGCTGGCTCCACAGCAATTCAGCTGTAGGTGTTTGAGACATACATATCACCCACCTTATCTTCTAGGCTTCCACACATGGGGAGTTGTTATGAAAAACTCCTGTTTGTCTGTTCAGTTGACTTGCATCATGTAAGCAGCACACACCTACATGTCCTATTGTGCAGTCTTGCAGGTTCAGTCCTGGCATCAACCCTCAAAAATCAGACCCAAAAAATTATTCTCTACATTCAAAATATCTGAAAGACATTCAGTAACTTATATAAAATCTGCTTTTTACTCTGTTCAGGCAAATCCTCTTGTATTTTCAAAAACATAAGTGTGTCTTCATCTTCAGGCAATAAAGCAAAGCAGAAATGACATGTCCATGCTGGCCAGGATGATCACAAAGTGCTAGAGAATAGTTCACCAGGCTCAAATGCTGCAAGTGACTTCACGCAAACTTTTGTTGCCCATTACTGACTTTGGTAAATCTGAGTGTTTCTTTGCCCTTATCAATGGATCTCCTCTCCTTAATGTCCATCCTCAGTGACAAAAGATCACAGTCGTTTTTTCAAAGGCTTTTCCTTTTCTTCCCCGCCCCGTGTTCCTTGCCATTCTTAAAGTCCAGGAAAAGGGTGTATTCTAATTGTCTCCTTCCAAACAATGTAACAATTTCCCCCTAACAACTTTTCCTGCTATGGTTAGAATGCAAAGCAATTAACCATGACTATTTAAGAGTAAATGACACCTAGTATAAAACCTACATAGATAAATTGGTAAATATACGAACAGGTAGCAAAAACACATTGAAAAAAGCATTTCATATTTGAACCTCACACAAAGCAAGTCTGAATATTAGATTTTAACAAAAAAAAAAAAAAAAAAAAAAAAACCTACCCAGTATGATGCAATTACTGTAGAAGCCAGAGGGATAAAAAGTCCTCTGAATTATCGGCATTTTCTGAGCAACTACTAAACTAACAGTTAAAAGGGGTTGAATGCTTTCTAGGCTAATATAGGGAGGCATTATGACAATCCTGCTCCTAAGCTTCTCTGAGCTTAAATCAGCATGGGTATATTAGAATAATGTCACATAATTTTCTACATGAAACTGTCATTTTGGTGTTACCTGAAGGGACACTGTAAGACACACTATAGTACTATAAATGTAAATATTCTGTACACCAAGTGTTCCATGAGAATGGAAACTTAATGATGTATATATTACAACATCACTGCTGGAGTTAGTGTTGCATTAGCATTTTTGTGATAACCCACCCCACTATTTCTCAGAGGTTTATAACTCAACTGTAAAAATTTACTACAAGTTGAAATTTAACGTATCAAGTCCATCCCAGGAGCATTTTTTTTTTTAAGGAGACAGCCATCTGCATGTTTTGGGATTGAAAATGTAAATATAAATCTTAAACGTAATCGTTAGTGTTCAATTTAATGGGAAAAAAATTAATAAAAGAGTTTTAAGAAAAAAATTGTAACAGCCTAATCTGAAGGTGTCAACTGAAAATAATTCCTGAACAATTAAAATAAAGTTTCAAAAACAGTCCGTGAAGTGTCAAAGTAACTGCTAGGAATAAAACATGATGAAAAATTACAAGATCCTGAATTTCTTCAAAGTTTGTTTATTTTTCTAGTTTTAAAGACCTAATTTTCATCCTGTTCTGTTTGAGGACACAGTATTGATTTTGCTAATACAGCTACAGATTCACTTCCTGAGTTATTGATATGCTTTTAAAATACAGGATACACTCTAAGTAGGCTGAGCCATGAAAGGGTTTCTTCTCCTCAAGCATGCTTTCTCCCCAGAGCTCAGCATTTCCATTCCACAGATTTAGCTCACCCTGGTAGCCACCATGTTTAGCTCAAATCTCAAGCAGCTGTGTAGGAATCAAAGCTTTCACTTCCTTGATCCAGTACCTATAGTTGTTGAGGTTCATTCTCAAGAGATCTTTGTTTGCTCAGATCATACCTAACTAAGGGAGACACGTTTTTCCTGTGTCCTATTGTAAAGCTTTGACACTCACTTATATTTCCATTGATTTTTCTCTGTTATTGCTGCTGTATACATTTCGCCTTCTTGAATATAAATAAGGTTTATTGCTAAGATCTAGGTTATTGCCATAAGCTAGTCTAAAAAATGTAAACTATTCCTTCTTCTGTAAGAGTCTGGGAATGATCTGAGCCCAAACTCAATATATATTTTTCCTCAGAAAAATAATGGAATTATGTGGCATAGCCCAAAACTGGGAAATTGGGGTTGAGATGGGTGAACACATGCAAATTTGAAACTAGGATTTCAGAACCACCTTACACTTTGTTTTCAGAAAATCAAGTTACCTCTGTGTAGTTTCATTATTTTTGCATAAAAAGTTAAAAGGAATCTTAATATTCTCTCATCAGCTAAAAGTATTTGTATTACAATTGGGTGTATTGTACTTAGGGTGGGGCGGTGGAGCAAGATGATCTTTAAGGTCCCTTCTAACTCAAACCATTCAATGGTAACACCTCTGCATTGTACAATGGCAGATAGCACATGCACTGAAGAGTGTATGTATAAAATACATGAGATACACTGAGAGTACTGAAGAACACAAAAATTTCTAAATTAAGTTTTTCATTCTTTAACATTCTCTATTTATGTTGGAGAAAGATGACTGAGAAGCCAAAGCAGCGCAACACTTAAAAACAGGAGTCTTCAGGATGGATCCAAGTGAAAAAAAATTAAACTGCAAAAATCAGTTGTGATGACAACAGCATGCATTGACATGCATGAAAACAAATCACAAGTTCTTGTGCAGAAATATGAAAATCAGGGCAAGAAGTAGTTACTTACTTGAAGCTGACTAAATCCTTTCAAGCAAAAACCAGATACTCAGTGAAGTAACCATGAAGCTGGGAGCAGCAAAAGCACAACAGCTTTGAGGATTATGATCAGACTATCAAAGAGTGATGTCTACTCACTTAAAAAGTTTGTTTGCAATTTGCAGTCAGCCATATGTTATTTCTCTCCTTAATAATTTCCAGTCCTAGCACTCAAAACCCATGGCAGTTTAGCTGAAACTACTGGCTATAAGTCATGTTAAAGTGTCAAGGAGTGGTTGTCATAGAAGGTTTCAAAAGGTAACCAGAACAGACCCTGAGAGGGCAGGACATGTGCCTAAGCATTATAGACAAATCTTTGCCAAAAGCACTCAAGACCTTTCTCCAGCAGCCCTTTCCTGCCCAGCAAGTGACACTGGGCCTTAGACAGGTGACTAGCCTGTCTGTAGGAGAGGAGACCAGAGCTCTAAGTTTAAATTCAAATTCTGACCTTTCCACCAGACACTTTCTTTCCAGATAACCTGTATATTGGTTCCCCTGTCTCAAGTCTTGCCAGCTTTGGTAAAATTGGTATTTCAGGTTTTCAGACAATCTTTTTTCTAACATTTCTCATTTTCCCTGCTCCAGTTCTCGTTGTAGATTCACTGAATGATAGTGTTGTACAAGCCTGGAGAACTCTCATGGAAATCAATTTGACTAATACATACACAGCATAAAAGGGGGTATTTAACCATAAAGAGGATGTTTTTTCCCCTGAACTGGAGAACAAGAGCAATCATTTCAGCTAGAGTTTCTCTGTGGCAGTTGGAGAGAAGTGATGGTTTCCCCATGGATTAACATTTCCTGACTTTGCTCTTCACACAAAGGTTACAACTACTTATGTTATAGGCAAGCTATGCATAATAATTAGAAACAGGGCACACTGTCTAAATCATCATACTTGTTAGCATTTCAATGCAGATATCATTTTAATCCTTGCATTTCTAATGTCAACAGTAGCTGCTTATAGTTGTCATTGAAATCTTTAATTTCTCTCCTCTTCATATTGCATGTATGTGCACACATTGTTCATTGATTATGGTTTGGCATTTCTTCTAGGTTTTTATAACCTTGCAGTAGATTTATGCACACAAGAACTTAAACTGGCAACCTAGTACATGTTATACAAGAGAGGTTATATTTGAATGAAAAGTACTGAAGTTACTATCCTATTCAGCAGGATTATATAGATAATAAAGGTCAGCTGTGATACGTACTATTATGTTAACATGCAAAAGAATTTGTAGTAGTAGTATACGATGGGAAGGGTTTATTTATCATAAAAGTAGGTTGTGCTTTAGGAATAACTTCAGGATAGCAATAGACAGTAATAGTGGATTATTGTAGGCTTATAGGAAAAACCATTTCCATGTCAGATAAAACAATCAGTTTAAAACTGGACTCAGAATCTGAAATCCTAACAAAGCAAAGAAAAATACCTGAGGAGCTTTAGAAAGAAGCTTTTGTAAGGGCTTTGAGCTGGTGTGGTTGTTTCCATCAGCAGGTTTCTTGGCGGTGGATCTATCCATTTATATTAAACTCACACTGAAAAGTCCTGACAGTGACTTCTGCACATCATGAATCAAGAATACAAGTATTTTCTGTGATGTCCCATGGTTAGTAACAACTAACTAAACAGGACAGTCCCTGATAATTAAAAATAAACATTTTTAACTTTCTTGACCAATAATTGCCTCCATCACAATTCTTCCAGATTTTCTGTAGTTTGGAAAAGAAAGGGGGGTAGAATTTCTCTTCTCTGGAGTTTCTTTATGGAAGGTGATGAGTGTTACAAGGTACTTAAGGCCCTGTACAAGTCAATTCTGAAACACAGTTCATGCATTACTTATGAAATTTCACTGAAATGTAAATCTGAGCGATTTTCATTTGTTCCCTTGGTCTTAAATGAAACAACATTTACTAAGTCCAAGGAATCATTTTTAGAGCGCAAATTCTAGAGAGAAGTGTGTGGTGTGGTAAAAATTATTAATAAAAAATACATACATGTCCAAGCAAATAACGCTTCTGCACTAAAAAATTCCACATTTGTCTGTATTAATGTTTAATGCATTTGTAAAAAGCAGTCCTGCTTTGTAGGATATAGCCACAAAAGTGTCCTGCAATCTACTAGCACTTATGATCACAGCATGGGTCCAAAGAGGATTGTCAGAAATGCATGATCCATGTTTGATAGATCAGAGGAACCGTACAGAGTATATTAAAGCTATATTATAGTTACTAAAAGGAATGCAAAAATACTTCTGGATTAGCTCTAAAATTAGAGGTTAGCTTATCATTTGATTGACTTAAGCACACTTAGGATATTAGCAGTAGGTATTGGAGTTTGCTAAGAAAACTCAGTTATGACCTACAGAAACCAATTACACAAGAGGGACCTAAAAAAATTTTAAAATTATGCTAATCATAATGTTTTATAAATGGCATGTCTTTCTAATATAATAAAATAAAAATGTGTCTTGGAATACTATGATGTGTTCTACCATAAGCAGTTTAGATCCATGGTATTGAGGACAAAGCATAGCAAATAGTTCCTTAGGCAGGTTTAAAAAACGTCTAATAACGTATCTGGACTGTTTGCTTGCATGTCTGAGTTAATAAGATATCTAGCATTTAAAAACAATTTAAACTTTGCACCCAGGCAGAATATACTTGCTCTAGGATTTTTTCAGATGATTTTACACAGGGTTATTTCAGTGATAGAGCTTCTGTTCCTGCATTTGTGTCCAGGTAAGAGCACCATGATCTGCCAGTGCAATGGAAAAGATTTCCAATTATCTTTACAAGCTATTTCAATTTCAACTAAAAAAGACATTTTAAAGGGGTTTTTATATCTAAAGACTATAGATATCAGTAAAAGTTAAAGCACTAAATTGTACAGAATTTTAAAGAAGTGTTAATATTTGAAGTAAATGTGGCCCCAAACAAACATGTTAGATGCAGATACCTTGTGGAAATGCAAGCTCAAGTTATTCTCCCCTGAAAGATAAAAAAGGGCAGGGGATCTGAGCACAGTCTCAAGCTTGTTGTACATACACTCAACATGACTAGTTACAATCTGAACTTGAGACTTGAATTCTTTGTTATTGAACAAAAGCCTAATCCTCCAAANACTTGAGACTTGAATTCTTTGTTATTGAACAAAAGCTTAATCCTCCAAAGTCCTTGGGGAAATAGCCTTAAACAGGTGAAAATAAAATACAATTAACAAAGTAGTGAAAGGAGATGAAGAGCCATTTGAGCCTGTAGTGAAAAAAAAGCTAAAAACCTAAATAAATTAAATTTTCCAACCTGAATAAATCTTTGTAGGAAATACTAAAAAAAAAAGGATAAGAGGAAGAAATTAAATAGATCCAAAATTATGAGTGCACTAGAAAACACAGTGCAATAAATTTGAAGCCAGCCTCTTGGGAAGAGATTAAAATAAGAATTGTAAACTATATGGGAAATATTTTGTAGAAACTGCATCTTGTTCAAAAATAAAATAATCTGACTTATTTTCCCAGATGCAATTTCCTACAGTTTAATTTGGCAGGCTAAGTATTGGTTTTGAACTTTTAGCTGATTTCTGTCTAACTAGCTTTAATTGTAATGTTTACTTCTAATTGACATTCAGCAATTCCATGAGTTATTCACTATGTAAAGAAGCTCAAAAATATCTTGAAGTGAGAGCAACCAACTCAAATGCTGCTCAAAATTTCTCAAAGTATTAAAGAAGAGGTTCCAAAATGGTTGCAAACTTCTGCTGTCAAAGAAGGAGTCCAGAATGACCTACAATCCACTGTTGTAGTTAATGGCTCCTACGCAAGAGAAGCAAAGCATACCACCGTGTCTCCAAAATTGTTTATGATTAAACTGTAATTTTTTAGGTAAGAGTATTTCCAAATTTTTCATGTGATTAGGAATGTGCTTTTGTGCATTGTGCAAAATTCACTTGTGTGTGTACAACAGTTGGTTTAAAGATCCAAGGGATGAAGCAGATATTGAGCATTTCCAAAAAAATATAGTAAAGTCTGTCAGACCAAGATTCCTTCCTATCTGATTCCTTAGGATTACAGTCTCCGTAAGGGCAAATTCTTATTTATAGGACAGAACTGGCAGAGGGCTGAGCCACTGGAATATCAAATCCTTTATCAGTAATTTGGCAGCTAGAAGTTAAGCCAAGGTCTCCAGTTTATACTTGAAATCAGAGAAAGAAATGTCCATAGGTGTCTTTGTTCTAGCTTCAGTGTGCACAGTAATGCAGTGATAGAGATGCAGTCACAGATTGGCAGCTGTGTACTTCAGCCCCCAGTTTGAATTTTAGTTATTAGTCCCTGTGTTGTTGTATACGTAGATACAGAGATACAAGTATATTCATTTTAGTCTTAGTGTGCTGCAATCACACCTACATTTTACTTTGTAGTTGTACCTTCAGGGAATAGCTTTCAGGAATATTATGCTGGGAAACTTCCCAGGAAAATGTCATTAAATGTCTGCATTCCTCTCTTCCTCCTGAAATTTTCTCCTTCACATCAAAAGTTTACTGTTACTTTGAAGTAATAGGAATCAAAGAAAAGGGAGAGAGCTGGCTCTATCAGAGCCAGTGTTGAAAAGTTCCTGAGGATGTGGGAGAGATGAAAGAAACTGGAATTGTTTCAATCAAAGATGAAGAATTTGGAGGTTGGAATGCAAGGATTTTGGACAAGCCCATGGAAAGATGGGGGGAGGTATACATATATTTATACATATTTGAGGGGTGAAAGGAAGTAGGATAGCATAAAGTTCCTGAAATCTACTTCAATATATTATTCATTAAATCCTTGCATTGCCTCCTTTCAGTCAACTTCTTGGTACCATTTCAAAATGAATCCAAGCTTAAATGAAAGTCATAGGAAATATCTGCAAAGCCCTTCAGAGTGAGTACAGTAAATGACAGCTTACTGGAGTGACAGAAACACGATGTTATGTTTAAGAATTTCATCCATTTAAAACCTTTCTTCAAGCATATTTCAAACTTTTTCAGTTCCTAGAGCTAAAAAGAGTGGACAAATAAATACAACTCTTTAGATTGCAACACTTTTTAGGTTTAAGAATAAATGTAATTTAAAATATTCTTTTATTGCATATCAGTTTTTAGTAAGTGGAAGTTAAAGTCAGAAAACACTGAAAAAACAAGGTAACCAGTTTGGCTCTGAGAAATTCAGGGCAACTGAGAGACTCCTCTCAAAGACACAACATACAGACATCCTAGAACTCACCTGGAAGAAACACTGTCCAATCCAATATAGATTTCTGCAGGTATAAATCCATTTTTTCTGCTTGCAGTTTGCAAAACCCACTCATTGCAATTCTATAAATATCCCTTTAAATCAAAAGGAGGTATAGTTGCTAATATCCAGACTGATGTCCCATTTTTGAAGAATCTCAGAAGAGAGAAAACTTAATTCCTTTTCTCTCTTTCACTACAGGGATAATTAACAAAGATGAGAAAGGACCACAATAATAATAAAGCTTCAGTTGTGTCTCCAAATATATGCGGATGATTCCACACTCCAAATTCCCTACCCCAGGATTCATCCAGATATGAAAGCAGCAAGACAGAGATTACATTTCATTGATAGGAACAGACAGAACTTCAGATCTGCCAGTCATCTCACCATCTGGGCTTATAAGAAGCAGGGAAATACAGTCTGGAGCACAAACTATTTCTTTCCCCTAGCCACAAAAGCAAGAGCTTCTCTGGGACCCTGCACACTAGTAAATGCTAGGTACCTTTTAAACAAAACAAATGTATGCATCACAGCAAAGGAGAGGGAGTGGAACTGGTACCTTTATGTTAATCCTTCTCCTCCAAAAAACAGCAGCTCTGGTTTCTCTGAATCACTTAATCCAGAAAAGGATCCAAAATCAAGGCAAGCTGAAAATCAGCTGCTCAATGGTATCAGTTCAAAGTGATTCCACCAGCTTCTCGTTAGACCAAGTATTGAATGTGCACATCTGCAAGTCAACATCAGCAACAACAGCATGAAACATCAGTGTTTTGCTGAGGTATAACAAGGGGAGTAGGTATTGAGTAGTGGGGGTAAGGAAAGCAGAGAGGGAGTTCGAATTATGTATAATCCTTGGTCATGTATATCGTGCATGGATCCTACACATTTTTGCACCTTTATTCTGATTCTATGGAATTTCATCTTCAGGGGTATTGAGGAGGGGCAGACAAAAAAAGCACAGGATTGCCCATCATGTCATAAAGAAATCCTGTAAGTTTGAATTATGTTCAAAAAGCGAGAAAGAAATTCATAGATGCAGGAATATCAGAGATGAAAAGATCTGCTACTAGTTACTCCTTCTATGCACAACACCAGCCTGAGAGTTACACCATTTTTCCCTCACCACAGCCTGACATAGAATGCCCAGTTAGGAACTAAACTGAGAAACCATACCATCAAAAGATGAGATGTCTATTCTGCTTGGGACCAAAAGGGGTAACAATCACCGACTCCCTTGAATTCATCAACTCCAAACCTTCCTTCCACTGGATTCTCTTCACAAACTTCTGATGACATCACTACATAGATTATAGTGGTCTCCTCTCACAACCAGGAGGGCAAGAAACATCATGCCCAAAGATTCAAGCCTAATTAAATTTATTCGTATTACTGCCATTTGATATTTCATAACAGGAATTATAATCATCTTCTGAACAAATATAGAGCCTGTTATGTGAGGATTGCAGGTTAATTCAGCTTGGAAGGGATCTCAGGACATCTCAGGACACCTCCTGCTCAAAGCAGAGCCAACTCTGAGGACTGATTCCTGGAACCTGACTTCATCTCCTTCATGATCTCTCTGGCACAGGAAGCTGATATTAAGTGTTCCCATCTCTTCTGTGCCATCTCTTCTCCAGGTTGAACAAGCCCAGTTCCCTCAGTCTCCCCTCACAGGACAAGTGCCACAGCCCACCCACCATCTTCAAAGTAGTTCAATATTAGCTTCTAGATAGAAATAGAGCACATCATAAATTCCTTCTTTCATCTGGTAACAACTTATGGAAGAAATACAACAGAAAAGTTAGAAATTAGGTAAGGTACTTTTTTTATAGTGGCACTATGATCTACACTGGTGCAGTTAAATACCAAACTACTATACTGAAAAATATTGCTATAGAATCTCATAGAGGAGATAATTCATAAAATCACAGAAAAAGTCAGGTTGGAAGGTGACAATCTAGTCCAACTTCTGCCCAAAAGCAAGGTCAGCTGTGAAGTCAGGGTTTTAATTCTTCATTCATCTATTATCACAGGCAGCAGATGAAGAATTCAACCTTATTATCAAAAATTCCATTTCTTTCTAACTCAAATTTCATTATAGGATTCTAAGGAATGAAAATATTTCATTATGAACATGGAAATTATAAGGCAAGAGGGAGGGGTAGCCATCTGTAGTAGAATACACTGCTCCTGTTTACATTCTGCCATCAGTTTGTTTACAGTGAACCCTCCTGAACCTCTCCTTGTTAGATAGGATGCCTTCCCTTTGTGTTAAGCAGGCTTATGCTTAAAGTCAGAATGAGCAGATGGAAAGAAAACTTTTAACAACAAGAATGCTCCTCCATTGTACTTATGATAACAAAACAGTACAAAGTGTCAGCAGTAGGCAGAGTCTCTTGCCATCTACAATATTAGGTATATTTCTGGTTTTCTTCAATCCAGAGTAGGCTGTTTCTGAGCAACTGGAAACATGCAGAAAATTATTTTTAAATAAACCTAGTCAACTGAGGACAAAATTCAAAGGAAGTCTTTCATTCCATGTGCTATCCTTCTGTGTATAATAAATACAAAAGAAACACTCAACTTACAGCCTTGGTTCAGAGATAGTGCACAAGTACAATTCATTTGTCTCCACTTGCTGTTTTGCAGTCAGGGCACCTTAGGCACAGGCAGGAAGGGAAACAAATGCCTCAGCAGGCAATTAGAACCTGCTTCTAGCCAACCCCCTCAGTGATGAATTCAGACACAGCAGCTTGCACAGCAATTTCTGGACCCTGCTTCTAGATCTTTCTGAACCCCTGGGATTGCTGGAGGACTATTGGGTACTCTGAGGGGCATCAAGGTTCCTGCTGCTGCCAGCTAAGGATAGCTACAGGACACTGATGTCTCTAGCAAGCTCTAGCAGCTTCTAACAAGATCTCACAGCTGCTCTTGGTCAAAGGGCATTCTAGTCCTTATCAGATAGGAAGGGTCAAGCAGCCTTTCAGCAGGAACTACAGAGAGGCATAGAGTGCATTAGCTTGTCCAAAAAAAAATCTTTATATGTGCCTAGCCAGCAGCAATGACATGACATAGGGCATGGTGACTGAAGCAACTAGTCCTGCTGTCCTCTGTTAACTGAGGACTGCTTGGAAGAAGCAGGATCCACTCAGCTAGCGGAGCAAAAGTATCTTTACCAATTGGCCATATAACATTAGGCTGCCCAACCTAATGAAGAAAGCTTCAAACCAGGAACAAGGGGGCCAGGAAGTTGGCAACAGCCAATGCAGAAAGGAAATGATGGGTGGGATTGGCAAGTAAAGTGTGCAATATGATGTGCACAGGAAACACCTCAATCTGAGCTGAAGAGGATGCCTCAAGTCTATGCAAACAAATGAAGTGCCAAAAGGACAGCAGATTGCATATGTTTTCTCTGAAATCAATAAACTGGTGCTCTCTAAGTGCCTGTACACCAGTTTGCAGCATGGGGAACAGGCAGGAGTAATTAGATGTCTGTTAGAGGGCAACAGCCTCATTTGTTTAGACATGTGGGGTAGCTCACTCAAGTGCTGCAATGGGTGAACACAGGCTTATTAGGAAACCTTATTAGGAATGGTGGACCCAGATGCATCCACCATTTGGATGGTCAGGATGGTGAGGAGGGAGAGTTGCCCTTGATGTGAAAACAGCAGATGGTGATGAGCCCGCTGACAGCTTATAAGTCAGAATCATCGGGCAGACCAAAATCGGTAACACCATGAGGAAATACTGAATTTTGTGGCCTTCTTCAGATAGCTGTAATAAGCCTCACATGCACAGGCCCTCGTGCTCATGCAGACTTTGGCCATTTGTCAAGGATCATTTCCCTCCAAATTCGAGAATGGTGCACCCCAGTGTGCAGAATGTCAAACAAAGGGAGCAGAAAGCTCCTGAAAATCTCAACTATAATAAAAGAATAATAAGAGGTGGCAGAAGGGACAGTT
Source organism: Gymnorhina tibicen (assembly GCA_013399875.1). NCBI lineage: Eukaryota > Metazoa > Chordata > Aves > Passeriformes > Artamidae > Gymnorhina > Gymnorhina tibicen. The sequence continues at coordinate 181,754 of VXAZ01005111.1, forward strand.
GACCCAGGAGGAATACAGAGATACAGTCCAAGTGTAGAGTGATGGTATTTGGTACAACAAAACCCACCTGGAACTGAATGTGGCAGGAAATGTACAAAGCAGTCAGCCTCACTTCGATCTTTGAGAAGGTAATGAAGCAAAAAAATTGGAAGTACTTTCCAAAAATACGAAAGAAAAGAAGAGAGTAGACAGTATGTATTTATGATGACATTTTTATATTGAATTTAGCAAGGATTTTGACACTTTCTCCCATTTCATACTGATGAAATACAGAGTAGGTTGGTGTAAGTAAGTAAGGATAGTAAGTAAGGTGGATAGAAAACTGGCCAAACTGGCAGGATCAAAAAGGGCTGTGATCTGCAGCAGAAGGTCCAGGTGACACCAGCCCCTAACAGTGTCCCGCTGGGGTTGATACTGGGGCCAGTGTTGGTTAATATGTTCATTAATTACCTAGAACCTGGGCCTGAGTGCACATGAATGGGAGGAGCGGCTGGTACACCAGATGGTTGTATTGCCATTTCAGAGCCACTGCAACAGCCTGGACAAATGAGCCAACAGAGAAGTCATGAACAGGGAAGAGCAGAAGTCCTGTAACTAGGAAGGAATAATCCCATCCATCAGTACAGGCTGGGGGCCAACTAGCTTGAAAGCAGCTCTGCAGAGACTCTGCAAAGGAGGGAATGGACAACTTGATCATTAACCAGCGATGTGGCCTTGTGGAGCAGTCAGAAGTCTCCTGGTTTTTGTTAGGGAGAGTGTTGCCAGAAGGCTGAGAGAGGTGATCCTTCTCCTTCACTCAGCACTCGTAAAGTCACTGAGTGCTGGGCACAGTCCTGGAATCCCCAGTGCAAGAGAGACATGGACATAGTGGAGCAAGTCCATTTACAGGCCATGAGGATGATTAAGGGACTGGAGTATGTTACATGAGGAAAAGATGAGAGCTGGGACTCTTCAACCTGGAGAAAAAAAGGCTCACACCTGATCCTGTCAGTAACAAAGACGAAAACAGACTCTTCTCAGTGGTACCAGCCCTAAGTTAAAATACATGAAGTTCTATTTAACCATTAAAAAAAAAAAGAAAAGAAAAAACCCCATGTATTCAGTGTGAGGGAGATTAAGCATTGGAACAGGTTTCCCAGAGAGGTTGTGGAGTCTTGGCCCTTGGAGATTTTCAAAACCAGATTCAACACAGCCCTGAGTAACTTGCTCTAGCTGACCCCTTCTTGGAGAAAGCGGGCTGGACGATCTTCGGATATCCCTTTCCACCTCAGTGAGTCTGTGGTTCTGTGATCAGTTTGGTCACCTTCCCAAACACACAACCAAAGTGCAGGGACCTTTCGTTGTGTCACATGTGGGCTTGTGCTCACTTGATGGGAACACTCCTCTGTTTCAGCTACGTTACAAGAATGCATTCATATCCATAACAGAAAAGGATCATGACCTACAAGCCCTGAAGTGCTGTAGGAACATATGTATGCTGCACTGCGCAGGAAACATTGGGAACTGCTGATGAAGGAGATTCTTCTAGTTAAGAAGCCTAAGAAGAGACATTATAATTAGCTATGGACTCAAAACTATATTTGCTGGCAGTAGAACTCCCAGGACGAATTACTCTGATTTACAGTAATTTTCCACTGAGGATTTCAAACTTAACCAAAAAAAAATTTTTATGAGTTCATAATATAATAGCAGAGATGAGAAAACTCCCCAGGAAAGTTTTCTGTGCTGGAATATTTTTTGTAATATTTTTGCATCCTTTCTCCACTCTGATTACATACAAGATTGTATTTTCTAACAGAAGGATTAGGAAAACTGGAAAAATATTCTCTAGAACCAGTGATGAAAAAAATGGCTGTCTAGTTTGCAAAATATTTCTATTTGTCAGATATGTTTTTATTTTGCAGTTTTGAACCAGAAGGACAAGGGGAAGACAAAAGAAAAAGAAAATACCCCTTGAGTCTATCCTGTTGACTCTGGCACCTGCAAAGGGAAGTAGAGCTAGGGGTTCACTCTCCTGCTCTGAATTAAACAAAGAAGGGACTTGAATTTCGGTCTCCAGTTAATGGCCTATGGGTTAATTCAGTGGACTATGTTAGGAAAAAAGTCTACGGGGCTAATATGACTTTACTATGCCTTTACAATATTGAGCACTAAAATAAATCAAAGATTTGCACACTTTAGCTTCTTAGCAGAAAATAACTCTTATATTTTTACCATTTTATGGAAAACAGAAAAATAAGCAAAAAAGAAGTTGAAACATGAAAGGAGGTGTTCTAGATGGGAGACTGTTTGTTTTACAATGGAATCTTTTCTACCACCAAGCACATTGCACAGGATGATAACAATGTTAACAAGTCCTCTATAGGAGAGCAAACGAATCTGTGGGATGAACTAGGTTAATTTTAAGAGCAAAAGAGAACAAGAAAAAATAAGAAGTACCAACAACATCAAAAAGGTAGAACATGGATTACCTGTTCATGAATCTTACACCACGTGGTACAGTTATATGATATACATACACGTACCTGCACATGTGCACAGCCATGTCCTGCATCACTCCTCTGCACATAGACACACCAAAACTAGCTTTAAGCTAACTACATAATTGTTGCTGTCAGCATAATCACAGCATCTCAGTGCAGACTGGAAGACCTGCTTGGGAAATTTACTCAAAACCCATTGGTAATCCCTGCCAAGACCAACACCTCCAAAGCAATACTAATTACTATATTTGAAATAGAACATTCAAAACTAACTTCATATATTCGCACAGGATGTACTTATTCAATCCTAGTGAAAGATATTCTCTAACACGTAATTCATCATGGACAAAGAAAAGGAGCAGATTAGAAAGCTGACAAAGAGGCAGCAACCTTGCAAATTCATACCACTTTTACCATCACCTAAGAAACATCTATCTGCATCTTTGTTCTAAGGTTTCCAGCACAATGTTTCAGAAGAGCAGTCTCACCTGGCTAGGAAGCAGTCACAGCAGGGGCCAGGGAGCCTGTAAGAGTGAGACGTTAATTTCAGACAACCAGTTATCCTCCATGATCCCTTCTTACTCAAACTGTTTGATCAGTCTCTGTCTTTCTACAAAGCTCAGGATACTCAAAGCCCCAAATGCCATGAGGGATCCCAGGATGTGGCAAGAGCCATGAAATTCAAGCTGTTCAACCTAGCTTTCCCGCCAGAAAGGAGAGAGGTAAATGGATTGACATCTAATTGTTTCTACCACTGTGTTTTTAATCACCAGTTAGACCTCTTTTCTCATCTGCTAAGTTCAACCTACTGATTTCTAATCACACACTCTTCTTGTTTACTGTAAAGAGAAAGACATGCCTCCTGTCTGCTCAGAGGAAGCAGTAACTGTGGCCCCATGTGTGCCCCAGCAGCCCCACTAGCACACATCTCTGCCTGTGCCATGCCCAGATGTCCATGTCAGGAGCAGGGCGTTTTATTGCAGGCATAGCTGCACACTAACAGGTCTGAAAGCTTCAGGCTGAAGCTGGCTCAGAGCAAACATCTGACTATGCAGATACTACAGTCGAGAGCAGCCCTGGGGTTGTGCCTGCAGAGCTCTCTGTTCGCATTAGTTTTCTGACTTTCTCAGACTTTTCTTAGAATAATTTTACATAACCCTTTGGGATGGCACTTGGGGTAGATACAGCTACATAACCCTTTATATAGGGGTTGTATAGAGGCCTCTGTACAGCATAAGTACCAAACTAAAAGCAACACTCATCTTTAGTGCCTGGCTGTCAGCTGTTCTTGGGTGAACATATTTTTAGCACTACGTCAATATTCCTGATGCTGAGGCACCTTCTTGAGAAAGTTTTTAAATCATTGTTTCCGTAAAATGTTTCAGCTTCAACAAAATAGTAATTCCTGACCAAAAAAAAATGGTGCATCCAGTAATGCTGAACAGTTCTACCAGTTTCTTAAAATAAACAAAAGTAACGGTATCAGAAACAATGAACTGCTGTCATACGCATACCAGAGGCAGGAAAAAAGGCAAAAAGTGACAATGTAGCCCACAAATTAAACTCTAAAAAAGGTTTGCATTTATTGCCTGGCTATTTTATATGCTGACCAGTACAAACCTACTGTTTTTGCAAGACATTAATTCATCTCATCTACATGCTGCACATTTTCTTGTTGCTGTGATCTGAATAGGTCATTCTTATCTACCTTTTCACAGTTTATGTAGCTTATTGATACTACAAAATCAAATTCTTAGCAAAAGGATGGTCTGTCATTTTGTGGAAAGTAATCTATACAAAGCTATGCTTCTGTTAGCTTATCTGCACCTATCAAATTGATCTGATTACCTCTAAGCTTCCCTAAACTATTCAGAAGGAGAAAATTCTGTTAGAATTAGGAGTTATGATTTTTATGTCATTCTAATATGCTTAACAAGACAAATCATTACAGAATTCAAACACTTTGGCAACACATATCCCTAGCAGGGGAATGGACATTAAAATGGCAGCAAAACCAGTTTCTCATGCTCAGGAGACACCCTAGAGGGCTGTCCTGGAACAGAACTTCGGTTCTGCATGGTCTTAAGTCAGATAAAACCAGTTGAAGGAAATAAAATAGAATGTTGGAGAACAGACATTTCAGCAGTTCCAATGAAGAAATGAAAAAATTGCAAACCTACCATCACAGATAGCTGTAGAGACACAGGCTGATTAACGAAAAAATATAGCACCTGATCCTGTGTTTGGCTAGATGCTGAAAAGCGAAGTCCGTTTATTTAGAAGAACAAGACAACAAAGATACAATCTGTTTAGAACAAGAATGTAATTTTCTGTTGCATGTCCACTTTCAGCAAGTGCAGTTGCTGCGGGAAAAACAGAAATCGAATCACACTTGCTGCTAAATACATATTTAATTGCTTATGTTTTTTTTATATTTTGTTTTGCACCAGACTGTTTACTCTGCTCATGATGATGTGGAATTAGTGTTGCTAAGTTTTCTGCTTCCTTTAACCAGTCTTAAAGTGCCTCCTAGTGCACATTTAAGGCAACATCCCCACCTAGCAGTGCCAGGGCTGAGCATGCAGAATATTCTGGCAGATTTTATTTCATGTAAAAACATTTCATTATCTCCCTCCAGTCCATTTCATCAAATTTTAGGGGCTGAAGTGGATTCTGCATCTCTGGGAATGTGTATTAGTAGAAGTTAATCCAGTAAGACCCTGGATTGATGTAACATAAGTTGTACTAGTGCTGTCTAGCCTTCCAACCTGCACAGCTGTGGCAGAGGAGGGAGAGCCTGTCAGGGAGGCTGGAGCACTCTGGGACCAGCTCTCAGCACCAGCTCCCACCAGGATGCTTGCAGTAACATCAACCTAACCCAGCAGGCTGGACCCTGCCCAGGGGCCATCAGCCCCACAGAGAACATGCAGGCCCCGGACCTTCTGTCCTCTACTCAGCAAGAAAGGATGAGCCCTATGGCTCTGTTTGGAGTTAGGAAAACAAACCTTAAGGAGTGGATTGATCTCTTCTGAGGCTTTGGAACAGAGTGCTGGGGCCTGATACCCTCCCTAGAGTCACAGCTGGCTGCATCAAACGAAGCAGCTACAGCAACCGATATTGCTGAAAACTGCAGTTATTTAACCACATAGAGACATAGCATTGTACATCATCCTAACTGCTCGTGTTTTCCTCGGGAGCGAACAAATCACCAGTGCTCTGTGGCACAGTGAAGGAAAAGAAAAGAGGGATGGTTCTCTTTTTTTTAATCACAAAGATAAAGACGTGACTTATTTAAAATCCTAATCCATGTAAGAATTACATGAAAAAATCTGAAATTACCTTTTAGCTACCTGACATTTGGTTGAGCCACAGACTTCTTCCTCCCTTAGAAAACCATGTATACTCAAAATGAGCTCTGCCTTTCCTTCGCTAATAACCTTAACACTGAAGTGGTATGAAAGAGCTTGTTTCTTAAATGCTTAAATATTACTCTTGATGTATAGGGATCTACCTGTCTTTTGTGATATATTGTGATAAGCTAATTTCTTCTGCAGAGCTTTCCCGGCAATAAATTGTACTGCAGGAAGTCACAGAATCACAGAATAAGCTGAGTTGGAAGGGACCCACAAGGATCATCAAGTCCAGCTCCCAACCCTGCACAGCACCATCCCCAAGAGTCACACCATGTGCCCAAGAGCATTGTCCAAATGCTTCCTGAACTCTGCCAGGCTTGGTGCTGTGACCACTTCCCTGGAGAGCCTGTTCCCGTGCCCAACAATCCCCCAGGTGAAGAACCTTTTCCTCATATCCAACCTAAACGTCCCCTGACACTTCAGGCCATTCCCTTGGATCCTAGCACTGGCCACTGCAGAGAAAAGATCAGTGTCTGACCCTCTTCTTCCCCTCACAAGGAAGTTGTAACTGCAATGAGGTCTCCCCTCAGTCTCCTCTTCTCCAAGCTGAACAGACCAAGTGACCTCAGCCACTCCTCATACAGCTTCCCCTAAAGGCCCTTCACCATCTTTGTTGCCCTCCTTTGGACGCTCTCTGATAGCTTAATATCTTTTTTATATTGTGGTGCCCAAAACTGCCCCAGCACTCGAGGTGAGGCTGCCCCAGTGCAGAGCAGAGCGGACAATCCCCTCCCTTGCCCAGCTGGCAATGCTGTGCCTGATGCCCCCCAGGACATGCTCGGCCCTCCTGGCTGCCAGGGCACTGCTGACTCATGTTCAACTTTGTGTCAACCAGGACCCCCAGGTCTCTTTCTGTGGCACTGCTCTCCAGCCTCTCATTCCCCAGTCTGTACCTACATCCAGGGTTGCCCCATCCCAGGTGAAGAATCCAGCAATTTTCCTTGTTGAAATTCATATGGTTGGTGATTGCTCAGTCCTCTAATTTGTTAAGGACTGTCTGCAAGGCCTCCCTGCCTTTGAGGGAGTCAGCAGCTCCTCCCAGCATTGTATCGTCTGCAAACTTGCTCAGTCCCTTCCAGTCCTGCATCCAACTCCTTTATGAAGGTGTTGAAATGCACAGGGCTGAAGATGGAGCCCTGTGGAACACCACTAGTGACAGGTCACCTCTTTGATGTCACCCCATTCATTACAACCCTTTGTGCCTGACCTGTGAGCCAGTTGCTCACCCATATACATGGGTTTACACCCATATAAGTGTTTACCCAGCTGTGTCCTGGACATTTGGTAAGCTTTCTTGGTTACAACATTTTCAGCTGCTTAATCATAAAAAGTATTAAGAGAGTCCTTCGGTCACCACTACCACATATAAACCCAAAACCAATTGAGGATCAATAAATACATCCAGCTGGCAAATCTCAGTGACAAGATGTCCTTACAATTAGCAGCTTCTGCTTTCCCCATCCTGCCTTACAGAAATCACTTTGATTTTGCCTGTTTAGATATTTAGCATTTACACTGATGAGATGAATCTAAATTCCCAGGCAGAAGTCACTGCACATATACATCAAGAATATTTTAACCCCTCTCAGTTTTCTCTTCTATTTGGGATACAATCAGAGTTCATATTATGATTTTACCTTTTGTGGTTTTATTAATTTCTGCCTAATTACTTATAGAGCTATTTTGGCTTGACATTATTCCTGCTTGGGTCCTGCTAAAAGATCTTCAACAGCTGTTCCAGATCAGTGTAAGTATTGATTTCACATCCATTTTATCATCAGAATTAATGAAGAGAAAGAAGCACCTGATTTACTGTGTAATCCATGGCAGGTGTTTTTTTCTCTCTGCTTAGTTTCTACATCAGTACTACCTTCACAAAGACTTATCAGGAATCCCTTTTTTCCATTCACAACAGCACTAATCACACCCAAAAAAATAACAAGCATTCTTATATGTGCCTTTTAATGGTGTATTTAAAATTGGTCTAGTGCAGAATCCAAATATTTTTGTGTCATTAGACTACAGATAACAGGACCCAAAAGATCATTAGTCCATCTGGTCAAACCAAGACAATAAGACTTTGTACTACAAGATTTGAAAACACCCTATAATGTCACAGCAAGAAGTGCTATGCAGTAATGAATTAATTTATTTATATTTGCCACAAGCAGCTTGTTCTCTCATTCTCTTCCCTGTAACCAAATTACATATGCAAAGTAGGATCTGGTAGGATTGTTTTTCCCTGCATAAATATATACATGCTGCTGTGTGCCTATTTTCAAGAAGTCAAGGTCAAAAAAGTACACTTTCCATTTGAAGCAGCAATTCCCGCTGTGGTTCCTATAGGAGATTATTTAAAAATCTCTGCTGAAATAGACCTTACTTGCCTGAAGAGCCAAAGGCCTTCAGAAGAAGGCTTTCTTCTGAAACTTGTGCTTGAGGGAATGCTGAATAGACCCAGCCTTCAAACACCTTCAAGCTCTTAGGGGTTCAAATTTGGTCAAGGAAACTGAGAACAATATCACTGAAGGGTTGCTTGCGAGAGACCACTGAAGCTGTCCAGTCCAGTCTCCCCCTCCAAGCAGGATTATCAGCAGAACTGAATCAGGTCATCAATAGAAAACCCCCCAAAATAGTAACCTGTTTGGGTGCTGCACTGCACTCCTGGGAAGAAAGGTTGGCCAACCTGACCCTCCCCATGCAGAAATCGTGGTCGTTGCCCTGATACATCACCTGTACCTTCTGAGGAATGTTTGGTTCTCTCATTTTAATATCTCCCCATATTGAAGTTGTTATAGATAACTACTAGATCACTCGTTAGTCTCTACCTGACTGTATACAAGATGAGCTCCCTCAACAGGCACATAACCTGCAGTCCCTCTTGGTGGCCCACTGACAGATTATCAGTAAATAATTTATGTATTTACTTAATTGAAACATGGCTGTGTTCCGAGTTAAAACTTCCTAAGTGAGTGGGATTTATGTTTAAACATGTTGTAATGCTGTAGACACCAAAGCTGCATCATCTGCTGGGCAGGACAGTACAGAGAATGATAGAGGGTCTTTCAGGTGCTTTTATGCAAGAATTCACACAGAGAATTCATCCTCCCTGCAGACAATACTGTACCGTGGCTGAAATTACTTCCAAGTACACTTCAGGTCTAAACTGAAACCCTTGCATGCATCTTGTTAATGTTCCATATGGTTGTGCTTTGGCCCCCATCCCTGGATCATTTTGATTGCAGTCATACCACCTTACACAACTGAACAGTGCACTATACCATGCGTTAAATTGCTCATATCTTATCTCAGCTCTTTCTAGGTATTGTCAGGTTGCATAATGTCACAGTCGACTACACCATCCCAATGGATCTTCATAATGAATCCAGGTAAACTTTCAGTAGGTCTAGAAGAGGATTGACCCTCTTGAGAGGATTGAGCCATATGAAAGATCAGTTAGGAGAAGCATGCTGCTCTTGATACAGTTGTTTGTCTTGGACCAAATATTTACAATTTCAGGATTTACGACTAAAATCTAAAGTGAACACATCAGCAGAATAACCACAGTCAAAGTTTCATTATCAAACTGAAAGGTTAGAAATTAGAATGTGGAATGTATTTTCAATATGCAATCTAGTGTTTAGCTCAAAGCAAGCGCAGCAGTGTCTGGCCTGCAAAGTACCCCTCGAATACCACCTAATGCTTAAGCCAACACAGGATCTACTACTTACAACTCTTGTGTCAGTCACTTCCTTTCCAATCCCTGGTCTAAAAATTGTCTTTTCATCCCTGAACATTTTGACTTCAGAAAACCACTTAAGTAGCTTTAGTTCAGGACTGTGTCAGCTCCACTCTAGCCTGAGCTATATCATATTTTCCTCAGTCAGACCTTTTTGATCCAATGCATCCAGTCCACTGGTTGTTTTGACATCTGCATTCTGAGAGCCATGCAATTCCAAAATGGCAACAAACAAAGCAAAACAAAACAAAAGAAAAAAAAGGAAAAAAAAGAAGAAATAAAAAACACCACACACAAAAAATACAGACTCCGACAAATTAACATACTGCTAGAAACAGAGGGAATGTGCAACGAGATTTATGATAGACACCACATCTCAAAATTTCATGTTAAGCGCTGAAAGATGGAATTCTATTCATAGGTTGCATGGTCCAATTTCTAGTTGCTGTTCTGTAATTTTGCACATGCGTGTAAACAAGTGAGAAACAATATTTTACTTTTCTCTCCCAAAAGAAAAAACATTTTAATCCTGGATCTGAAAGTTTTCTGGCTGCCTAAAGGCAGTGATAAAAACCTAACACCTACCCTACCTGCCAATATCTGTGTGCAGATAACTCAGCTAGAATCACCAAGGGTTTGGCTTAGTTTTAATCTAGCAACTGTTTCTGAGGATCTCCATCAATTTTACACAAATGCAAATGTTTTCCATGCATCGTTGCATACCAGAAACATTTTCCAATGTCTTTCTTCAATAAATTTTTTTGCAGAAGACCACAGCAGGAAATTCTGCATGCCTCATTGGACTAGCAATCATTAAATATACAACATCCTAATGAAAGGCAGTTTAGAGTACTAGCAAAGAACTTTTCACACATTGACAACCAGTTTCTCAGCTTTTGAAAGCCTCATAAAAAGGCTTCCAGCTGCCATGTAGTATTTGCAACCAAACAAAAACTAATCCTTGGCAAATGTCTTTGCAAAAAATAACTACAGAGGATAATAAAGTGGTTAAAAATGGAGTCACACCATGAGTAAAAACAAACACTAAAACAATCCTTTTTAGCCTTCATTCCTATTTCAAATTGATATGACTCACTCTTCCACATCATTCTCCCACCTGTGCAAACTTGGAGGCAATATACCAATTTTCAGTCCTTCATTACAGAAAAATATGATAACAACTGTCCTGTACTCAGCCAAATTTCACACATCTCAGCATTCAATAGCACAGAACCCAAATTTCGTTCAACTGAAGCCTAGTACAGACTGACACAGTAGTATTTTGACATTCAACTATGTTTTTCATAAATTTATGATCATTTCATGAGTAAATCTTATTTCATAAACAAGATAAGGGAGTGCAGGAAGGCTCTGGCCTTCCCTTTCCCCTTGGCTGCACAGGGACCTGTGACAGCCCTCAGGGCAGCAGGACCATGCTTATGGTCTGGACATTAGCGACAGAGAGCAGAAGGCTTTTAAGGAGCTTGCATTTCACTGTTTTTCGACTGCAGAAGCCAGTCAGCAAGGCACACAGCAATGTTAACCCCTTCAGCACAGCAAGGGGAGGGGGTAAGACCTGTACCCAGAGGGGGAGCCCCAAGGGGCAAGCGAGGCCAGGGAATTTGAATGGAGAGCACTGGGGTTGTTATGGGCTGGGCGTCAGCAGGGCAGCTGGGGCCGTGCTTGGCAATGCACCAAGGTACAAATCCTTGTATCTTGTACCCTGGAAGGGGTAACAAAGGAGTCAGATTATTAGAATCAGCATCAAAGGCTTTATCACAATCCTCCATCCGAATCCTACCCAAAAAGTATCTTGGCATCTGGGAAGGAAATTTAAGATGATACTTGTGGAAGAAGGCCTTGTGGCAGCTGGACTACCATGCTGCACTCTCAGTAAAAATCAGTCCTCCCAGCCCAAGTCTGTATTCCCAGACAGCAAGCTGCAACTTTCTCAGAGAAGACAGTGGGTTTGTAGCTATGTGATATGACTCAATACACAGCCAAAGGCAATGGCACACATCTGACCTATTTTAAACCACAAAATATGGAAACCGCTCTCAGGAAGAAAATATGAGCTTTACTTTCAAGAGCAGGGAGGCCAAAGTAGTCTAGTTATTTACCACCCAAGATGCTAAGGAGGAAAATAAGTCTCTCACTTCCAGTGTTGTTACAGAACCTCAGAAATATTCCTGTCTCTAATTACTAGATGATGTTCCTACTATTCTTCACTAATGCTCTCTCATTTTTTCCTGGTCATGAGCAAGCTCAAACTACAAGTATCTTGATAGATCTGACCGTATTTAATACAGGAATTTCTTTTCTAGATTATTTTCTTATTTACTTTTGAAGTCATATATTATTTAAACATTAATTAGTTGGGATTAGAAAAATGCAATGTTGGAAATATTAGAAAGAAATAAAGGGACAAATGTATGTTTAGCTTTCAGCTAATTTTGAATTTTGTAGTTCAACAAGAGAAAAACGGGCTTTTTCTGCTCTCTATCAAAGCAAGCAAAAATATCACTAATGTGGAAACAGTATATTGCAAATGTATAGAAATTATTTCCCTAGTCCTTTTAGCCTACTCCAAGAACTCCACATAAAAAAACAGCCAAACAAACAGAACAAAACAAAACAAAACAAAACACAAGTAGAGCCTTGTTTTAAGCATTTTTTACTTAAACTTTTTCCATTTTGCATTTTTAAGTATAGGGAACAACATTTTTATGTGATGCATTTGTAACTTGCACTTAAAAAAACCCCAATGGCTAGGTGTTTTTTCTTCTCTTTCTCTCTCTCTTTCTAAGGAACTTGTGCAAGAATCTCCTTTTTAGCATATCTGCTAAGCTTATTGGCCTGGTCATAAAAAAAAAGCAAAATAAAAGCACTGATGTCTGCCACTGGAACTACCCAAGGTAGAAAGAGCCAGCCAGGAGCCTGCCTCCAGTGACATCTATGAAGATGTCCTTTCAAAAAAAGGAAATGTTTTCTCCCTCTCATCACTGATTTTAATAAGATTCATTGGCTGAGACAGCTATTCATGCACAGCAGTTATGATCCCCTCAGAATTTCACTGACCTTCAGGGAATTATAAAAGAAGGAACCAATTTCCATTCCTGGAAAGGAGGAGGGAGAAAGGCAAGCCCCCTCTCACCATGTAAAGGTAAATACTTCAACAGAAAGAGCTCTGATGTTATAAAAGAATTCCTAACAGCAGGAAAGAAGGCATCAAATCAACTGCTGTCACTTTAAATATTTCCTACAAAAGAGGAAATAGGCTTTAGTGCAATGAGATATCCAGCAGCGGATTTTTATGTAGCATGCTCAAGAATTAATCTCCATGTTCAACCCTGCACTCCTACAGCTGAGTCAGCACCATTCTTTTAAATGACCTGATTCTGCAATCGCATTATTAATATCATGAAAATTACTTTCCTCTTTGCTGTTTTGTGCTATCAATGGAAAGCCACAGAAGCAAAATGCATTAGCTTTCACAGGTCTCCTCTAAGATTATTTGCATCAATACAAACTGAATTAATCATGGAGACATTTGAATAATCACCAGTCGCGTGATAGTGCCAGAGCTGTGTCAGGAGCTGTGGTTCACTTCTGTAAAATGTTGCATTTTATTTGTGTTATTGTCATCTGAACCATGCATATTTTATCATTCTCTATCAGGATGATATCTTGCAATCTACACTGTTATTCCTCTTTTATTTCTTGACATATTTTATACACACTGTCTGCTTTGTGTTCCCTAATGTTCAATCCTAAATTTTTAAGTGGCACACACTTAAATTTATGAATCTGAAGAGGAGAATTCATTACAAGAAATATCAGCATAACGGAGACCCCCTTTGTTTTGAAAGACATTGGCTCAACCTTTGATTTGCAATGTTTTGTATTACACTAGGCTTTAACTGCAAAGAGGAGAGAAACTAGAGAACCAGAGAATTGCTCTGATAGTTAGTAAAGTTTAGCTCTTATTTCTGAGCACTGCTATAATTCAAGCAGACTGCAAATGTTAAGAGTAAAGTACTTTGGAAAAAAACATTCACGACAAAATTGATCAGTTCTACTCCTACTGAACTGGTAACCAGTGGGTTCAAGGCAATTATGTGGAGCCTGTTTAACAACTTAAATTCTAAAAACTTCAGCATTTCTAGCAACATATTTGTAAACATTTTAAATTCAAAAGAGCCTCAGATAGCCAGAGTCAGTATTCTGATAAAAGTCCTATAGGGTTTGTCAACACATTTAATCTGCAAAAGGAATTTTAAAAGATACTTCATGAAGCAAAAGCAACCAGACTTCCCATAAGACAAAAAACATACTAGGAACTTATCAAACACTGTGATATAATGCTGAAAATAAATGCATCTCCCTCAAAAATAGTACATAAATACATATGAAAGAGATCCAACAGGCATGAGAGTGACAAGCAGTCTTACACACACACAAAAGCGGGAGTCAGATAAATGACTTGTACTGAAAATTATCATAGAAACATACATTTATGTCCCTGTTAAACATGGTCCAGCAAGTTTTAAACTATGAAAGAAAAATATCCTTATCAAAGGGAACTCAGAATAACCAAATTGCCACATGGTTGCCACAGGCTTTAGAAGAAGGACAGCCACAATCCCATCCATCTTGCCCACCACTTTTCTGAGTCCTTCCAGCTTCCAGGCCCCTGTTGCAGCAGTATGGCAACATAGACACGATTTCCCAGAGACAGAAAATTTCATGATGCAAACACCCTCTAAGCAAAACTATGGAAACACTATCACCATACCAGCAATAATAAAACTGGAACAGCAAAAGGCAGCGATGTACTAAAAAGCATCCAGTCAAAGCAAACATTGACTTTCAGTGGAGTAAATATATTCATCTCTGCCTGAAAGGAGACAGGACCTGTCATTTGTGAGGGTAAAGGCATCTCGTGAAAGTACCACAGCCAATTTATCCAAACATTCAACTGGGCTATTTTTCATTAATTTTCTTCTGAAATGTTTTTTTTCTTTCTTGTATGTGGAAAACAATGCTTCACAGAAGTCCACATGGGGAAAAAAATCAAGTATTTAATCCTACCCTGTTACTGTACAGTTCCAGTTACCATAACAACTTGCTGTAGCTCTTCTCGTAATAGGCTTAGGGTAGCTTGTCCATAAAACCATTTTGTGACTGGAACTACAGCTAGTACACTATTCTGCATCCATGCAGCCCATCTGTTGCCAAGAGTCAAATTTCTTTCATTATAAGTGTAAATACAGTTCACAATATTTGAGATTTTATGGCAAGAAAAGCCAGACTATAGGAAAGATAGCAATCACATCACTTATCAATGGGGCACTGCATTAAAAAAAAACCAAACCCATAGCCTACTGCTGTTCATCAAATGCTTCAATATTTCAGTATGCTTATAACAGGAAATAAAGTATTTTAAATACATGTGAATTTGTAACTGTATTTTCAGTTATGTCGCTGGTTCATTTACAATAAATCTATCATTCTTTCATTTCTAGATTTGAAAATTAAAGGTTATTTAAGCCTGGACTATATATTAACTCTTTCTCAGGTATCTTTTATCTCTGTTCTTTGAGAAAGTACTCCAGCTATGGATAATGACTGTGAAATCTGCCAAAATGCTGTGGAAAAAGTTGGAAATCTGGTACTGATTTCTTTTGGTTTTGGCTCCATTTCACAATACAGATATTTTTTCATAATATTTATTGTTAAATGTCAGCTTCCCTTCAGCATAATTTTGGTAGCCAGTGTTTGTACAGAGGCTAAGATGGAACTTGATGTCAAAGTACTGGGTGGAAAGATCCTCAAAATATCTTTTAGCTGTTTTGAGCACTGTTAATTCTTTAATGAAATTACGCTATCTATTCAAGATAATTATTCACAGTGCTTCACTGCAAGGAAAATATGTACATCCAGACTGGTCTGCTATTTGGTGTTCCCAGTTGAGTACATTGGAGCAAAAGTGCCAGGCAAATGCAACTTTCAAATGTTAGCAGTCTTCTAGATACCCTCTAATGTCAGGCAAGGTAAAAGACTAAATTTAAAGCTCCAGAATTTTTGGTCTTTAAGGAGAGAATAAACCTTTTTCTCCAGATGACAAATTTAAATACAGACAGCTCCAAATTTTTCACTCTTCAGGAAGCCTTAAAATCTCCTTTTAAGCAGGTCATAAATGGTAATTCATAGCTTTGCCCCTATAGCTGACAATCAAGATCCATCCACATCCCCAGCAAAATTTTACTCCTCTGGCTCAGGCTCTTGGAGCAGGCTGCACTGTAATCCTGTATCTGGTTTTAGTGCAAGTCTAGCAAATCCTTACCAATACCCAGGAATCTGCCCATTAGAGCCAAGACCCAGAGGCAAAGTAGACAAGGAGTGGTGCCCTCTCTGATTCTACAGGATAACTTTCACAAGATCTGTGTGAAAGTCTCTGCTCTGCTTGCTGCCTACTGCCTGTGTGAGGGGACTCTCTCAAAATGTGTGTGCAGGTGGGAACCAGGATGAAGCTGGGCAGTGGTCCTGACTTACAGGTATGAAAAATCCTCACAATTCCACTGGTTTTTCATGCAATTTTCTGTACTCTTCATAAGACATTTTCTCTACCTTGTCAACTGTTACAACAAAATTAGAGTCCATTTGCTGTTATTTTTAATTTTTTTCCTTTTTAAATGCATTTCCTATTTTAAATCCTCCCCAGCAGAAGTTTATTTCTATCCAAATCATTTGTACCTGAAAAGTTCTCTGAGTTACTCAGATTTGAGGTGTGTTATTTTATGAAGTTTGAACTTTAAATCATTCCTAAATCAAAGCCAACAACGTGGCATATTTGGACTTAATTTGCTGTGCAAAGAACATTATTATCTAGTTAGCAATCTCCTCTCAATTTTAAGTATTTTAAAAAGATCACTAAGGGAAAAATTCTGCAGTGTTTCAGTCAATGCATACAAGTCATTAGCTAGCAGAATGTCTGACCTTAACTATGGATAGAATTTTGTCTGTTTAATTAACAAGTGGTGAAGAACAGCCACAATTTTTGCATGTAAGCATCCTAAGTGGCTCTAGTCCAATTGATTAGTATTTCCTGAGCAGAAGTGGCAGGCTAGCAAACACCACTTTGCAGATGTCAGCTCAGCTCTGGCATCAGTAGAGTCTCTACTACAAACTTACAAAGGACAGCTAAGTACAATAAGCAGGTCTTTATTTTGGACCCATTAAAATGCTGGAAATTGCATTTTCAATAAAACCAGCAAAATGGATATGAAAAGCAATTATTTCTAACTTTAAATAAAAATGTACTTGAATCTTCCTTGGAAAAATAGCAGTATCAAATTCTTGGAAAATCATTAATCTCTTCAACATGGTCCAACTTAATACTGCAAATTCCTCAATATGCATGGCTAAACAGCCCTCTGTGGAGGGAAATTCAAGTGAAAGACAAAGAAGAGGTGATGAAATGACATAGTACAAACTGAAGGTTACCAGTGCCTTACAATTATAGTTAACTCCATGGTCAAGTTAACCAGTTTTTACTGTATACAAACTAATGCCCTGTTTCTATTAAAAAGACAGATCCATGTCAATCACTGGCCAGTCCATTTAGATGAGGGAACAAATAAACATTCTTTTAGGAACACGTTGCAAGACCCAAAGCTGTTGTCCAAGACGCTGCTTTGTAAAACACAGTCTGAACACAATTTGCAGGCAAGGTGAGAATGAACTTCCTGGGAATTCTATGCAAATGCAGTATTTGGAAAAATACGTGGGAGTGGCGAGGTTCTAGCACAGGGAATGATGGAAGCCCAAAAGAATTTTAGTTAGCAATAGTCTTAGAAGGCCTGGAATACGCAAACACAGAAATGGCTTCCTGTCCAGTAAAGCTGGACTTTCGTACATCTTCATACACCCATCACACATACGTACAGGACAGTGCCAGAGAAATGCTTGCCTCATCTCAACCCTCCTCTGAAGAAGCCTCAGTGGGGGCAATCACTACAGAACAAGAATGCCAAAGGCATTCATATCCTGAGATGCTGTAACAGATGTACATCTACAAGAAACATTGAGAACCAGGTGCAAAGCCACTTTCAAGTATACATGCAAAGCCTGCTCTGTTGTCATAGCATGACCAGTGAGTTCGGCCAAGTGAGCTTACACTTTATGCTCTTCTAAACACAGGCTTTTTGTTGTATCTCTTACCAAGGAGCTGGATGTTGCACCAATTCAAAATACCCTGAGTATTACCACTTGCAAATTACTTCCCAGGGAATGAGTACTCAGGAATTTGTCGGAGACCTGATTAAATGGTGAAATGAATCAGTGTTAGAACCGCAATAGACTTTGATCAGCTTAAAAATGGCTTGTTTGAACATCTGAAATCATTAGCGAGGTGCAAATGGGAGTGATTTAATATAGTGTTGAGAGCAATTAGATTGGAGTTCATTTTGTAGTGTCTATTGAGAACATTATCTTTATCTGGTTTAGAAACATTATAATACTTGCATAATAGATGCGACACCCATTCTCCTTGAGCATTATTCTAGATGTCTTTTCAGTAATATTCATACATGTGAAAGCAGCAGTAAAAATAGTATTTGATCTTTTTCTGGGAGAAAGCTGAAGATTTTGGTGGATCAAATACTTATTCTGCCTTCCAAGCTCTTTAGACATTTATCCAAAGATCTACTAAAGTAGTCAGTGCAGATGGAAATGAAACTTTAAGACCTAGATCTACAAGGTATTTATATTGAATTGCTTTAGAAAAATCCAACTACACATATTAAATAGAATGCACCTTCCTTACAAAATGCCATTAATCTGGAAGTCTCCAGTTTCTCCCAAAATTTATAGCATTACCTTTGACATAAAACCTAGTAAAATGAACAACCTCCAGAAAGATTCAGTTCAGAAAATATAGTGCTCAAAGTCCCAGAGTTTTCTATTATTTATCAAATTGATTTCTATGTGAAATTCTGGTTTCCTCCTTACCTCTTCCCAGCAGTTCTGCCTTGTCTCCAATAACAGAAATTTAAAGCTCTTTCTTATATCATTTTTGCAGGAAAAAACTGTTGGGAAAAATAGCTGGTTTAATGGTAGTCTGTAAAAAATATATATTTATATATTGACTGTAGCCATCTGAAAATCATGATATATAGCTCAAGAAGTGACCTACTGACAGACAACAAGGTTTTCAAAGTATCATCATTCCACGTAGTTTTATATCCACTTGCATTAAAGTAGATCACATTGAGAGCCTGATACAACCAGTTCAAACTCAAGATGTTATTAGTAAGCTTGGAAGTCTATACACTTGGAATAAAAAGTGCCATTTAGAAACTGGTGGTAGGACTGCCTCCATGTGATTTATGTGCAAAAGCAAAATTGTACAGAAATAGACTAGTAATTGGAGGGCTTTAGTTTTTTCCTAGTGGCTGTGTTTACCATGAGTCATTTCTAACACACGATACTTAATAATAAATGGATCACTTCAGTCTTTCAAGGTGTTTTCCTCATAGTACCTGCATGTGATGTACAGAATTAATTTTATCTTCATTAATATAAAAAAAATTGAGGCCTAAAATATGCTCATAAACGGAAATTCTGTGACAGTAAAGGAAGCTACTATGCCAAAATACAAAGTTCATATAACCAACTTTCTCATTCCCATCTCTTAAGACTCTTGTTTACTCAGGCATTGCTGAGATATTTGTCTCTGTGCCATTCCTAAGTAAAAAGCTACAGCTTCCTTCAGGGAAGCATCAGTATTTCATATCAGTGGCATGAGCATATTCTGCTCTGGTTCTGGATGGGGATTCATCCCAAATCAAATTATAACTGCCTGTTTCTCAAAGTCCTATTCCAGGTTCCACAAGTAAGTTTTGGTTTTTCTAGGGCAGCATTGACATGGGAATCAGCTTTGGCACATTAACCTTCACTATTTAATGTTGCAAACGCACCTCATCTGCCAAATAATTTATGCCTTTTACTGAAGCTAAATCCTTAGAACAAACATATTAACTATATACAGAATCAGTTTCAAATAAAATGACGATTTCTGCCCCAATGACAAGTTTTCACTCGGGAGCTTAAATTTTTGTTGCCAGGCAAAGCAAAAACTGCTGTTCCCCTCATTAGCACTCCGCAGTTATGGAATGATTACTTCTCATTCAAGTACTTCCTAAAAACTCACCTTGCTGAAACATATGAACGTGGGGAACTGAGTCCATGATCTTTCACTAAGCTTCATTCATCCTGCATTTTCAGTCAGGTATTTTACAGGAGCCACACAGCATAGTCTTTGTCATATGTTTTATAAAGCACAGAGTACACCAGTATTCAGTAAAATAAATAATAAAAGGTTAAGAAACAGAGTAAAGCTAATGAGAAAAAATAGGTTGTTCCAGTATCATAGGAATTTCCAATATTTATGCTTACTGGTTTTCTCTCCTGCAGGCCATGATGACATGGAAGATAGAGCAAAGCAAGGCAATTCAGCTCATGAGTTACATCTAGTTCCCACGAGGAAGCTGATAAGAACAAGATTAAGTGGAATCATCCAAAAACATTTGAACTGTGAATTATTTTTCTGAAGCAAAATGTTTCACTGTGCCTCTGCAAAACACAGAATTGTATATCTTTTAAAAATTCTGTAGAAAACTGACCATGTTCAAAAAGTAACAAGAATTACATTCTTCTTCTGCAAATGGCCAGATGGAAAATAACCAAACCAGCTCTCAATGCAGTTTGTCCCTGCTAAAGAGTTTCATTATTTTGGGGAAGGAAGGGGTTGTGATATTATTTTATTTTAATCAATCAGTCCTTCAAGAACATCAAGTCACTTAAAGCAGAACCATTAAAATAAAATTTAAAAAAACCAAACTAGTTTCTGCCCTTGTTGTAAGATGGGTAATTACACAAAACCCAACAACAGTGAAAGCAAGATCATTACAGAGAGAGTTAAATAGAGAGAAGCTCCCAGAGGACCTTACTAACAGATGTGGATGGTATATTACACCATTGTTATCAGTCAAAACTATTCTCTTTGCTTGTAAATTAAGTTAATATGTTAGTATTAATACTTAGGAATTTGAAAAATAAACCAGATCTCAATTACCATCACATTTCTAGACGTGGTGAAGAGCAAGTCTCTTGTGTCAGGATGCATCCTGCAGCGTATCAGCTACTTAGAAGTGACTTCCCCGGTTGTTTACCTCCACTGCTTGCAGGATAACAGGGCAAGAGCATGGGAGGGAGGGAAGGCTGACGTGGGTGGCAGCAACAAAAATTCTGAGTGGCCCCTCACTGAGCCCCCATGTAGGCTCCCAGCACTACCCATCCACCAACCCAACAGGGCTAAAGAAAAGCAAAATTAAGGCAGGCCTTACAGCAGCCCATCCAAAATATCCCTAGGACTGATCTGAACAGACAGTGCAGAGCTAAGGGCTGTGGCATGTGCACAAGTGGGGAGAAGCAACACCCAAGGGCCCCAAGTCTGACCCAGTCAAGAGAGAGGGAATAAAACCATTTCCTCACCTCCCCTGCTGCAGCCTCACAGCTCATTTGTGTTCTCAGTTTGACCCCCCCATGGCCTTGCCAGGGAACTCTCTTTGCATTTGGGCAAGGACCCTGAACCTTTATATCCATCTCTCCCTGCACAGCTTCACAGAGAACCTCCCTGTGCCAGATCCAAGTGATACAAACCAGGGCAGAAGGCTCCTCAGTAGTACAAGGAACCTTCCTCCCACCTCTGCAGCAAGAAAGAGGAAACTTGCATAATTAGTTAATTTAGACCCTGTAATGAGCGTTGTTTTATGTTCTGACATTAAAGAATGTAGGAATCATTTAAAACCTGGAAGGCAAATTCACTGTTGGTGCAAACAGCTGACTCCAGTGACATTCAGCTTGTTTATGCAAGCAGCGAATTTGGCCTGCGTGTACTTTTTGCTCAATGCTTCTGTCAGACAATGCAGAACAAACAATATTTGGCTTCATCTCACTCTGGGCAGATCAACTATTTGCACCCAGGACTTTTTTCTTTGCCTGCCAGTTTGAATTTTCCCCCAGCCCAGGCTTTGATGTACCTTTATAACAGCTGCAAAACACATTTCATGCCAAGGAGCAATTTGCAGGCACAGCACTAGACATTTCAGAGCATTGCTAGTTATTCATACAGTATTTTTTTGGCAGCTTTTCGAAATATAATACCATAGAACTGTCGTCTCTCACAGTAACAAGTATTTTCATGCATTAGTCTTTTCTGTGAAAATAATTTATAATTTTTTACCACAACAGAGAGCTCATCCTAGCAACACAGAAATTTTAAATCCAATAGTTTATTTTAATAGTGCTAATTCTAAAGCAGTCTTAACAAAAGCCATGTTGACATATGTGTACAAAATATCTCAGGTAACAGAAAGGAGGAAAAAAAGGCAACCCCATAAAAAGCACCTTACAGCCCCCACTGCATGCTTTAGCTGACCTACCTTTCCCCAGGGAAAGAATGCAATGCCTGATAAATCATACACATGCAGTGAAAGTAAAGGCTCATCTCTCTGTTCCTGCTTTTTCTGTACAAAATGTACAGAAAAGAAGTACTTTTAATTTGGATAATAATTCCCCGTAAGAAAAGGTTTCTGTTAAGCAGTCTTACGTACCTCATTTACTTGAAACTCCTAAAACTAGGCTAGGAAGGCTATGCACTCTGTCTGAATTTATGAATGATTACAAAGCAAAGATATGGTAATTAATATTTGTTAAAAAAAAACCCCAAATGTATCTTGCTCTCATAGTTTACTGTCAGCAAAAAACAAACTGCTCATATTAGCTTTGCTCAATGAAAAGAGTTTCCATCACAGGCTGGGTTCTGGAATATGAGAGGATGACTTGTTCTTAGTTTAGTTGCCTTTTAAGACCCAAGTGTATCTCCTACAAAGTTGTCCAAGGACAGTTTCATCACAGGATTTAAATTCCATTGATATTAAACTACTAGTAATCCATTCCTACAGGCCAACAGCCCCAGGGCACCATTTCTAGCCTTCTATCTTTCTCAGTTCAGAGGGTACATCACTGTTTTCTTACTTAGTGTTTCACATCACAGGCAGACTGAGCCATCACCCTGAGCTACATTTTCAATGTAGAAATCAGACATTCATATCTCGTATTCTGGAAGACATCCATCCCTGCTCACCCAACCCTCCCTGTCTCATTCACCTTGTCAAGAAGTTGTCTCATCAGACTTAAAGGCATCCTGATATTCTGGCTTTTAGGAAAGTACTAATTCATCCTTGGGATCTGGGCTGCAGGCACTTCCAGGAGAACCTCCAGAGAGGAGCCACCTGCAGCAAGTTTCAGCTCACCAGTGCAGGTCCCCTCTGTCCTGGACGGCAGGTCAGCCCTGCTTCTGCAGGAAGGAGCATGCTTCTCCCATCTGCTCCAGGCCCAGGACCTCTTTGGGAAACAGGGAAAGGATAACCGCTGCCAATTCACCACTCTGCTCCTGCCCCCTCACGCACCATCCCCAGCTGCCAGGCAATTTGATGTTTAGTTGGCAGCAAGCATCTTGTTCTCTCAGAGAAAGTAAACTAATTGCCTTCATTATTACTGCTGTTTCTCATCCCATTTCTGCTTTGTGCCACTTGGCTCTTTTGATCATTCATCTTAAATATACACAGACTTCAATCCATTTCGATTTATCAGTGTTATATTCTGCAGGTTATTACTCTCTTCAGAAAGCAAGTTTTCTCATAGTTTGATAGCGTTTGGATAAGTAAGGAATCAGTGTGTCCCTTTGCACCTTATTTACTTTTTCCCTCCCTCCACACGTCAGTTAATAAAAAAATATGGATGCAAAGTATAAGAAAATCTTATGAGATAAGAGCTACTGCCCAAACATACAGAGAAGTTAAACACCATCACCTAGGAAATCAATAGCAAAGTCAGAAGAAGATCCAATCTCTTGATCCAAATCCAACAGTCTCAAAAAAGTACTTTATTTCTAACATCATGTTGGTTTCATTTATGACATATTTCTCATTTCTGTTGCTTGAAATACTTTCAAAAAGGAAAGAAAAAGTAAATGATGAGCTCTCCTTTATTTTCCTGGTTTAGTTTTACATTAAAAAGAATGTAGTATCATCCCTAAATCCTACATTTCAAAATTTAAGTTTGATTAAAAAAGAAAAAATCAAATGAACAGCAGAAATTGTGGATGGTTTTTGTTTAAAATGAGGAAATTTTTATTTTAAAAGGAAGGAAAAGATCTACAAGTACTTCTCAACTGTAACTTGCTAGACGTAGATACAAAATACAAGTATTTTAGTCCAATTTAGTTGACAGAATATTAAGTACATAAGAAAAATAGTCAAACCCTAAAGATTGATCTTTCAGGATTTTCTAATATTTAAAACTTTACTTAGAAATATTTTTGGCTAACTATTTGGCAGGTGAAAGAGCTACACATACCCAAAATGATCAGAACAGGTAAGCACAGCAACCAGGTAGCTTTCAAGTTGTCATTTAAGAGACCCAGATACACAAAATACACAGCCAGTGAGGCAGCTGGATGCACAATTTATTTCCAGTCTCTTTTCTCATAATAAAGACTACTTTTCTGTCATAGCAGCAACATTCATTATATCTGAAGCAGTGAAACAACGAACACATCATCACACTGTAATTGGCCTGAGGGATGCTGGCATGTCAGTTCTTTCAGTCAGAGGAAGATTGTGGCTCATTCCTCCAGTGATCCCCAACCAGAAACAGCTCTGCAGCTGAGAGCTGCTACACCTTTGTTATAGCTATTAGTCTGTCCCGTCAGGGTTAGATTTCCTAAAATGGAGTAAGCAAACTCAAAACTAACAATCAGTCATCCCTACTGGCTTCCACTCTGGCTTGTAACAAATTGTGCAGTTTATGACCAATTACAATTAAATCATTTTGTGATGAAACTGTTATTGAGAGGCACCATAGAAACAAAACCAGCGGCATAATTCAATTTGTTTTCTCACTAAAGACACATTGTTGATCAGCATTTTTCAAATCAAGGCCTTCTACCCTTGTGTCTTGCAAAAGACAGAGGACATTTCTCTAACCTCATTAAGTTCTCAACAAAGACCAGAAGGAATACTGTCTTCAGTTTTCAAAAGATGACATATGGTGTGTTCCACAGGATTGTCAGAACTAATCTCTGAAATCTTCACCTTAAATTGGCTGACAACTCTGCTAAGCTAAAGTTATTTTTGTATTAACCCTTAGGAATACAGATTGCCAGCAAATGATAAAATTAGTAACCTTTGCAATTTCTTTTTGCTGTGGATCTGAAAGGCTCAAGGCAGTATACAGGTGCCAGCCTTCAAAACATCCAGTAGGAGAGATACTAAAGCCACTTTAAAGATAGAAGCATCAAGTATAAATAGAATAAATAGATGGCAAGAGAAGATTGCAACTGAAGGACAGAGATAATTTCCCAGTCCTAGCTCACAGCTGCAGACAGTCTTGTCATTAAAGGAAGTATTTCCTAAATGTTTGCCAGACCCACTACAATAGTCAGCCAGTTTGAAAACTTCCGAGATCTAACGCTTTTACATTCACAGAAAAACACACACAAGGCACTCACTCCTGTTTTGTTGACGTTTTGAAAGCTGTTCTGGTCAGGACTCCGAAAATTACTAATTCCAACGCTTCCACTGATGTAAATCAAGAATTTGATTAAACTGGGAGATCTCTGCCTAAGTAGAGAATTAAATTGCTATTGTCCTGAGCAAAGACCTAAAGTGAGATGCTGAAAAATATTAAGTAACTTCTTTCCCCCCTCCCACAAATCTATAAAACATCATTCTGCACTTCACAGCTCCCATGGAGAAAGCTGGTTAAACACTAACATAGTCAGTTATTACAGGCAGAAATCATGTAGGACAGGACTTCAGTAAAAGGAAAGTTTTTTCCACAAAGTACAGGTACAACTTCTCCCTCCATCATTTCAGATGGTCTCTTCTAGCTTTCGCTGAAGGCTGTTTCTAGCATTACTCTGTACAGCATGTGAGGCTATCTAAAAAGATCAATAAGATCAGTGAACACTAGCAAAATCTGTTTTAACAACACATCCAGACTTATTTTTCTCAGAAACTAGACAATATAGGCATTCTTTATCTTAGTAGTAGAGAAAAGGAAAGCTCACATCTCTAGAAATCATTTCCCTTTGATTATTTCTTGATCAGACACAAGATATTTCCTCAATTCCATCTAGAGAAGTTGCCTTAACCCTTCCTAGATCTTCTTTGCACTAAGGCATATCGCAACATACCACTGCCCCAAGGTAAGGTATTTTTTTCACAAAACATTTGACTAGAAGAAGAGAAAAGCCTTTTTGGAAGCAAGGAATATCTATTGTCCCCAAGACACCTTTGTGTTAGATTTCTACATATTTTTATCTCAAATCTTGCTCCGAACAGCTTCTTCCTAGCTGCATTTCCATAAACAGCTACAAGCCATACTTATTTTTGATCTGCATGTTCATTGTGCTTGACTGTAGTGTTAGAAATCGCAGCCCATCTGGGTATGTCTTTTTTCTTTTTCTGACTACTGTTTACAAGAATTTGCCTCTGCATACTCCCCAAGCTGTGAATGTGGTTATTCAATCATGATACATAAAGATCATTTCAGAGATAATCTCGGATTCAACAAAAAGTATAGGCGAAAAGATAGGCATTCCTTTCATGAACAACAAGAAAAAAATCTTCAGCTGGTTTTGTTCAGACAACATCAGCTTAGACACAGTCTTTGGGAGACATCATTCGGATTCTCTGTGAATAGAGAGTCATCAGAGCCAAAGACTCTCTGGCATGCACCAAACATTAAGCTTGCGAGCTCCTCTAGGCAGAGAGAAAGAAACAAAGAAAGCATTCAAGTCCCTTTTGTATCACACACATATAATACACAAGTGAAGGAGCAAAAATAACACCAGTATAAACCCTTCATCTAGCAGCTCATCACCTCCATGGGAACTGCTGTAGCAAAGATTTCACGTTGGCTTCATATTGATCAGACGAAAATCAGTTAACCATTTTCTCCTCACAAAGATCCTTGTCATGAAACTGCAAGCATCTTAGTGATATAGAAGTTTCTTGCTCAATAACAGAGGAGAAGTTTTAACTTCAACAGTCCTGAAAATTAGGCCACTAACTGCATTGTGCTGCAGCGTATTTTCAAAACTCACTGCATTCAAAGGAATTATAAGTATCTGTCTACTGTTCAAAATTTTATCTATTGATTTTATGAGGGGGTTTTTTTGAAGCTGTACAATCATAATAACATAGGTATGCCTAGATTTTTGCAAACTTTATTTCAGTTATTCCCTAAAAATTAATGATGATCTCTTGCAGTAGGCCAGTATAAGTTCAGAATCTGTAGACTCTCTTACAGAGCTCTGAGAGGCATTCTCAAAAGAAATACAGACATTACTGCAGAAATTCACATCATCAGAGCACACGAAGTGTTACACCTGAGAATACTATAAGGTTGTCAGATCAGTCACAGTTGGCCTATAATTAGTAGCATTGCACAGATAAGCATATGCATGTGCATATATATTGTAATTTTTATACGCATAAAACAGTTTTATCTTGCATAATATTCATAACATATAAACTAATATGCAACATAAATAATTCTCTCCTACAGTGTTAATGATAGTGGCTTCCAGTTAGACCTCATATACAGTAAAAGCTTATGCCTTTGCCAAACTGTGTATCAGAACATACAACACTATCTGTGAAGCATTGGCAGCCAGCAGGCCCCAGGTTTGCAAACACCTAGAAATCCAAGCCTGTTTTACACCAGCTATATTGGCAAAAGTGCTTTGCTTTTAAACTGTAATCTTGGCCTTTCCAGGGCAACACCACTTTCTACTCTGCATTGCTGTTTCCAAATATAGGCAGAAATAGTCCTTTCTGCAGTAGGTTTACAGGAAGGCGTTCAGTTCATTTTCAAGTGAAATGCAAATCTATTTTCCCAAGCAAAGCAGTGAGATTCCAAGGTTAGGGGAAATGGTTACTGCTGGCCTTCAGTAAGAAGAAGTCTATTATGTGAAGATACATGGCTAGCCAGGATCTAAGTGTCCCAAGATGTGTTTGTGAGAGCCTCCAAAAATCATAAAGAATGATAAGATACTGGTGCAACAGCATCTGTAGGTTCTAGCTCACACCACCTTTCCTACTGGTTTCTGTGGTCCAGTAGGTTTTACCATGCAAGATTTGTGGCCACACTCTGGTAGGTTCAGACTCCCCAGGTGTGTGCAGCCCTGTCTCTTTAGGTGGGGAAGCACCTCTGTAAAACAACAGTGCACTCCTGTATGAACACATAACTGCCATAAACACAGACAGCCCAGCACCAGGGGACACTCTCCTTCCTCCCTCATCACATTTATACACCTCAGTGTTTCATCAAAATGTTCATCTTTATGACCATAGCATATTTAGAATTCTCCTAGATGGCTACAGAAAAGCAGGACACCACACACATCTGCTGCCTTCTCTTGACATTTGATTCAGAAAAACTTTAATAAATCCTATCATTTAAATAATAATGACATTAACACGAACAGTTGCCACCACTATGTTGCTTCCTCTCCTTGTACCTCCATTGGGTCTTTTTAACACATAGCATCTCTGAGATGAGGACTAATTATTGCTTTGTGTTTGCACTCCAACATGATTGAGCCCTACTTACAAGCATTTAAAGTAATAATTGCATACTTGTATAAATTGCCACAGAGACAATTCAGGCACAACTACTTTTCTTCAGTGCATGTAAAAAAAAATCTCACAGTCTTTTGGAAAAAAAGATAAAGCATTGAGGACAATACAAATTGGCAATTTTATATAGATAGAGATATATAGAGATATAGAGATGAGATCTAGAGATAGATGATAGATAGATAGATAGATAGATAGATAGATAGATAGATAGATAGATAGATAGATATAGATAGATACTTAAATCCCTGCCTGAAAACTTCAGGACCTAGGATAAACTTTTCATGCCTAAGTCTGTTCCTATTTCAACCACTCTCTAGTGAATAGAGAAAACAATTAAATAAAGCTCATGGAGGCAGCCTTGAAATTTGGCTTTAAGATTAAATAATAAAAATTGCATGGAATTTCTTTTCCGCTGTTTGGGGTTTAATTAGATTAACATTTGCAAGATATAATATCATTTAGTCTAGACACTACATCTGATCTGGCCTCAAGTATCACAGACAAAACCAATTCCATAATGTTTTTCTAGGGAAGCAGATTTTTGCCTGTAAAATAAGTAAAAGTGTTAGTAGCTCCGGGTTTACCCAATACATCATATAAATGATGGCATACATTAATGTGACATGAGATTTACAATGAGTTTGTGATAGAAACATTTCCGTGTTCATGCATCAGTGTGTCAAATTCCTTTCTAGTTTTATCAACAACATTCATTGTTCTCTCCATCAGACTACGAAGAGCCGTGCTGGGTTAGTTCGGGGTTCTTTTAAAGCAAAGAGCCTAAGAAAAAGTGTATATTTTGATCTATGTAAATATTAAACTAAACAAAATGATGAGACAGTTAAGGTGATACAGGTTCTTACATTAACCTGCCTCAGCAACTCATGAGGAAGAAAAGCTGTGCCATGAAAACCAGCTGTAATTGTTTAATGTGGATGAAAACCAACAGTTTAGAACTGATCATTTAACTCACAGTTAGTGTGCAGTGTTAATGTGCAACACCTATATGAGACAAAAAAGGCAAAAAAATCTATTTTTTGATCAAGTGATTGTTTAGAGAAATGAAGTTTAAATCAGAAATTAGCATCTTAAAAATGCCAACTCAGAACATGAACAGTTTAATATGTTATTATACTAAATACCCCAGTATTTTCAGGGAACAGGAGTATGTTTGCTTAATTTCCTGGGATGTTATTAGGACATTAAAATTGCATGGGAAAGCGTAATTGTGCCCACTTGTACACATTAGTAACGTAGTCATATGAAGATCTTGCACATGCCACATACTTCTCTGCCAGCTTAGTTGTCAGTTTATGAAACTTTTCATGGAATTTAGTTAACTGTGGGAATAAGTCCATAATGAGTAGCACCAATGTGACAGATAAGAGGCAGCAAAGGGAGATGCACCGCAGGCCAGCCCCGCGTCCCTACCGCTCACGAGCGCAGTTTGCCCGTGGTACCCCCCAACACCGCTCACAGGCAGAGGAAATTAAAAAGCTGAATTTAAACTGAAGGGAAGAACAAAGTACAATATGCCTGCAGCACATGACTCATTCAATATCACTACCCCCAGGCCAGCAATGTTGGGGAACATTGCTACAGGCCGTGTTTAATGCCATCTTTAATATGCTTAGCATAAGCTTTTCTTTTTTTTAATTGGCTATACTGAGTGATTTTTTTCTTTTTTTAATTAACAATAATGGAGCACAGTGTCCAGAACTCCAAGGAGTCTTTCCAAATAAAAAAGTAGCTCTAGTGACAGTCTCTGAGCTTTTCTAAGACAGTGAAATAAGGTAATTCCAGTGTCATTTGAAAGTGACACTGGCTGCAGAATCCTGCTCTGTCCACCCCTCAGAAAGAAGCTATGGAAAATCTTCAGGAAAATTTGTTCCCCATTCAGAGTCACATGGGTAAACACCACTTAGATTAAGACAAAACCGAAAGTTATTGATTCTCTCTGATTTTCAACAAGCTAATTTTGAGGTGTCACATGGATAAACAGAGTACATGAGACTCTGGCTGGGTACAGCACTGGAGTTGATTCCCTTCCTTCTCACAAATAATTTTTAAAAATACAGGATTTTCAATTTAGACGATATAGTTTAATTTCACAAAAATTGTATGTCCAATAATAAGCAAAAGGAAAAAAAAATAAACCAAAAAACACTACATCAACAAATTTTAGTAAGGTTTCAATGTGTAAGAAAGAAAAAAAGAAAATAGGTTTTTTTGCTCCCTTCCTGTACCCACCAGAGTATTTATACTCTTCACACAGTGTGACAGAACAGTACCTTAATAAGTAGAATAAAATTGCTTTAAAATATATTTCAGTACTGAGTATATATGACTAGGATACAAACTCACCACAAGTGGTGGTATCCAAGTTCTCCACAGGAGAAGGGTCTCTTCACAGATGATTGCTTGACCTTTGTAGGAGGTTAAAGAATATGTCAGACCCCTTTCCTATGCACAAATTGTGTTCTCCCTATTATTCTTTGTTTGGGTATCATAACCAATAAAAACAAAGAACTTCAGGTTAAACAGCATTCCCAGTTATAGAGGTAACATGGCACATATTGGGATTAAGGTAATGAATACAGGCTTGTAGTCCCCAAAATTTTCAAAGATAGTACCTAGAAATTATGACAATGTGTGTGAACAGATTCTCACACAGGGACATATGCACACAAGAGTGAAGGTGATACCTAAAACACCACGTGACTTTCAGAATTAATAGTATTTGACCCTTAAAAGACAGAAAAAAATTCTAGGGAAAAAAAGATGTGTGACACTGAAAATAAAATACCAAGCTACAACCACTGAAGCTGCTCTTAATAACTGTTATATTCTCTTCTCTGTGTATATGACCTGTAGAGTCTCTCCAGAGACACTCACCTCCCTGGGGAGCTGTAAGTCGTTCTCCAGACTGAACAGACACCCCTGCTCTCTGTGACCAACCACGTGTGCTGCTTCAGGAGCGTCCTTTGAGACACACAGACACAGAGACCAGAGGTGACTGTGCCAGGTAAGCTGCTTTTGGGGCTTACACCAGGCTACTTTCAATCTCCCCTGCTTTTACCTTCCCCATTCCAGCAACCATCACACAGGGAAGAACGTAAAAGGAGAAAAGGAGTTTCCCCTGAAATCTACAAAAGAAAAACTAACAAAATAGCAAATCTATATCTGCAGTAAAGCAGGCAGATCCTCACTGACAGAAAGGGAGGAGCCTGAGACAAGTTCAGCCATCCTCAAGATTAGCCACGCTCAACATGCTAGTGGAGCAACTGTCTGATTCGCAGGAGTGCTCAGAGGCAGAAAAGACTTGTCAGATTGCCAGCAGCTGCAGGAAAAAGACCAGACCCTCTCCTCCTTCAAAATGTAAGGATGAGGGAATCAACCCTCAAAGATAGGTTCCTTTGCTGTCTAAAACCCTTCCACTCCAAGTACTATGAATAAACGTTGTATTTTAAGAATCTGTTCAGATGAAGCACATGGAAATTATTTTTGTAATCAGATTCTGAAATGTTTGGGGTTTTTTTCCACATTGATTCAAGAACTAATATAGGCCTCTTCAAGAAAAACATCAGGTATTCATATGTATTACTCAGCAGACATTAGAAAAGCGAAAAACTAACAAAATACAAGCAAATTTGTATTGGGGTACATCAAGAGACACTTAAAAACCTATTTCAGCATGAGATGGAGAGAATTTTGGCATTTTGAACAAACTTTAAAATCCCATTCTTGTGCTGTTAACAGAAAAAACCCACAAACTATCCCCTGCAGCCAGAGAGTCTGCTCTGATAAGAGTTTTATGAGACTAAGCATGATTTAAAATGGAATAGTCTTTTTTTCCCTCCGTATAATTTGCTATTTCTTCCCATTCTCTGTCTATCCCATAACTTCATTTTTTAGAAGTAGTTTTCTCTTTAACTGGGTTTTAAATACTCATCATTACAAATCTGTTAAGTAAGACTGCAAGCACAAATGCTCCTCTCAGTCAGGAAAAGTATCTTGTGACAAGTAAAATTTTAAAGTTGCTTAGTTTTCAGGTAGCAGCTTTGCTTAGGCTTTAAAAAAATATACCAAAAAAAAGCCCTACCACTAAACAAAAATTCTATAACTCCTGAAAATCCAGCCTGTAAATGGATCCACCTTGTTCGAGGATCTCCAGTCCCCTGCTGACACAATAATCCTTCATGATCCTTCAGTTTCCAGCATGTGCCACCCATCCAATCTCATCTTTGCCATTTTTAATCATTAATAATGTTCTAATATTAATCATTCTTTGACAATAGATGAATGATGCATCTGCATGGATTTTGAAGAAGTTTGAATCTTTATTAGCTGCAAGGTGATTCCTCCTCTCCCAAAAACCTGTCGCCTTACTGGGCCTAGGCTGAGTTAGAGGATGTCTTTCAAAAGGCGAGGAATCACAGCTAGCACTATTAAAGCAAATCCCTTGGCTCTTCTCCCTCTTATAAGGATAAGAATAAATCAGCTATCCCCTAAGACTCTGTTCATTATTAGCCCCTGGAAGCTGGTTTGCTTGGCTTTACCTTCCTTACAAAAGTTATAAATTGATAAGATATGTCCCTGTAACATGATAAATCCTAGTTGCACTTCCCTTTGGAACAAAACTATCCCTTAAAATGCATGTAATGACACAAGCACCTGTTCCCTTTTCTCCCAGACAGTGAAACACTCCAGGCCAAAAATACACAGGCAAACCAGGTATTAGGGTCTAGGCAATATCTCCACTGTGTGGGAGAAAGACAGGCAATGCTAGCAGAATAACTGTCTGATTCTCAGGAGTGCTCAAATGCAGAAAAGATTTGTCAGATTGCCAGTGGCTGCAGGAAAAAGACCAGACCCTCTCCTTCTTCAAAATGTAAGGAGAGTTATGTCTCATAAACAGCACATTTTAAGGGCAAGGCTATAAGGTAACTTTTGCTAGGGACATATTTTAGGTACTTCAACAGTGATAAAATACTACAATTAATATCTAAGCAATGTTCCAGCATGCATCAAACTCCATTGAAACATCTTTTAATACCAAAATATTTATCTTTATTCTGATCAACTCCTATTAATGCAGTGGGGGTTTAGCATTTACTTCATTTTCAGTATTTACTGTGTTGTAATACTCCCTTTTAATAACTGGATTTGAGATGCAGCATAGCCTATATATTTTCAGATAATATTTTGAAAACCTCAACTTCAAATTATTTTTTCTGCCTGTCAGGGCTCTTTGGAAGTCTAAAATCATCGAACCTATAAATCATTATATTGCATTGTTATGAAATCACGGATTTCTCATACCTCTCTTTTCTCTGCAGGTCATACAGTGTTACAACCATTCCCTAAAATGGCTCGTGCTTCTGTTAAAATGTGTTTTCCACAGAGAAAAGCTCCAAAATCAGAATAATAAAAAAAACCTTCTGAAAACTGACTTCTCTCTTTTGATTAAAAGGCAAAATATTTGAGCAAATATTTACTACTACGTTGTCTCCAGGTTTTCTTGGTGAAACTACAGCAGCCCCAGCAGGCAGCCAGCTTTAGGTTCCGGCAACACGCCCGCACAGGTTTTTCCCTGATGGGTTCTGCAGCAGCACACCAGCTCACCGAGGTGGGCAGTCACCATCACAGCACATTGGTTTCAAGAGGGCAGGCAAATCATTTCAATCACTGTGTTTGAGCAGTAAAACACTGAAAGGATATTGCTGAAGGAAAATGAGGAACATTGATACAAAGGTCAAAGCACACAAACTGACATCTCAGAGAGAAGCTAAGACAATTTTAACTAATGCTATGTTAATAAGGGTGGAGTAGATACCAATAGTGTTTGCAGCTCACATAAACAAAACTGTGCATAGTGCTTGGTAAAGTGGTGGGTGTTAAGGTTTCACTTATGCTTTCTCCGGGAGAAAATGCAAAGTCAAAAACCTTTTGTATGACAGCTTCATAAAACACAGTCAAAAACCTTTTGTACGATAGCTTCATAAAACACAGTAAAAATCCTTTTGTAGGATAGTTTCATTAACATTAAAAACATGTAAGAGTATGACATTCCTCTTGTACAGGGAACAGCTACAAAGGTAGTAACCCTCACCTCCCGAACATCACTTTATGTTACTTGATAGCAAACCCCTGTGGAAAGCACATTAAACAATATTAGCATAGAGCTTCCTGCTTCACAGAGAGCAGAATCTCCTCACGGTGACTAGAGCAAGTAGAAGAAAAATGATGTCACAAAAGGTGACCTCTGAATAGTTTTATAGAGAGGTGATACTATAAACCTATTCTCCCAAAATAGAACAGCACACAAATTGCAGTTACTACCTAAGGAGGATTAGTTCAATTCTCCTATAGTAAGGAGAAAGTGTTTTGTTTAAATTTAAGAAATTAAAAATTAAGAAATATGATTGCACTAGGAAAAATTCAGGTTTTTATGACCTTTTCCATTGACAACAAGGTATGAGTAATCTATAGAAACACCAGTCTTGTCATATCAGGCAGTGCATAGCAGCATTAATGCTGAAGACCTTCAAGACTCCCTAATGATAAATGGTTGCATTGCAGTAGCACTAGTTAGCATGCAGAGTGCCAAAAACCCTCGACAGTCAAAATATTCCCGAAAATATATGCCACCAATTTTGGTAAGTTTTGAAAAGTAAACACAACAGATTTCCTACAAATAAATTGAGAAATTGAAGGCAGTCTTCAATTTTATTTGGTAGTGGGGCTGATTTATTTTTTTAAAAGCAGTAAGAGTACAAATTCATACAAGTTTTAGTCAATAAAATACTGCTTTTATAGTCTATAGAAATGCTAAACTTATAAGCTTTGAGGATTTATACATAAATAAAGATGAAGGTCAGAAATAGGCACAACATTCTTTCATTCCTGTTTAAAAATATTTAGGAGCCTTTGAGCCAAGCTGAATGACAGTTTTTTTCATAAATTCAAGTATTCATATTTTTCTGAAACTTTTGCATTAAAATTTTTAGTTATTTATACATACTTTTTCTTTTCACAGTTAAAAAAAGGCAAACACCCCTCATCAGAATGGTTCTCCTAATTTTTCCTGTAACAAAAAAGCTTTGTTAGGGGATGTTGGGAGCAACAGTCACCTCCAGCATCTCCAGCCCAGGACTCAGTCCTGGTCCCTGGGGCCCAGCCCAGTGATGGGAACCCATGTCTTTGCCCAGCCCGAGGGATGTGGCTGCTTCTGTTCCAGTTACAAGTTCTAACACTGGCAAAGCTGCACACACGTCCAGAGACACTGACAGGGCAGCTCACACAGGCTGCCACAGACAAGGTGCTGCCTTCAATACCCACAGGGCTCATAAAACACAAACCAGACAGCCAAGTGCCCTCCTCCTCTTCAGCTGGTACAGACAGGAGGTCACTGATGAGAGCACACACGTCTTTCTGCATCCCCAAAGAACCAGCACAGCCCCTCTGTCCACCCAGCACCCCTGCCCACATCCTGGGCCCTCCTGCCCTCCCCACAGGTCCCCCCTGGCTGTCTGGTCCTACGTGGGGTTTGCAATGAACACATCCAGGCACAACTGCTCTGGCGGGGGGACACTGACCCCAACAGCAGTGGCAAGTGCCAGGCACAGAGGTTCTGACCCACCCTCCCCCTCCAGCTGTGGGCACTGAGCCCCCACTCACTGCTCCTGCCGCAGTGGTGGCAGGAACGTGCCACTAGCTCAGTGGGTGACATCACAGGCCAGGGGAGCCCACACCCCCAGTCTGACTGCAGCTGCTCCGAATCCATCCATGCTGCACCCCAGCAGCTGGCACCTGGTCTTTGCAGCACTCGCACACGGAGATTTTACAGAGAATCTTTAAGACACAATCTAATTAGAAGATCAGACAGTGGTGATCAGTGTAGGGTTCAGTCAGGTAAACGTACTGACCAGCTTTGTTTTGCAAGTGACCAACACCTTTTTAATCCCTTTCTGTCTATATCCACGTTGTTCCTCTTTGATTCCCTTCCCCTGCGCATTCCCCCACCAGTCTGGGCAGTACCACCAACCCTTTGCAACATCCTGGACCCTCAGGTTTACAACCCTAGCAGTTTTAAAGTGCCAGTTTGTTTGTAAATAGCTCATTATTTTTTGTTTGCTTCTTGTCTTTGTCCCGTTAGGTTTGTCTGACAGGTCTGCCTCTGTATTTCAGTTATTGCTTCCCTCTTCTCCTTTTCATCACATTTGACAAGGTCCTTGACCAGATAATCTTACAGAAATAAGTGTTCCCATGTTCCCCACACTATCAGTTAGTTTGACATATCTCTACATACTCCCACATAGCCTTACAAACTGCTGATTGAAGTGAAATCAAGTAAAAAATACACTTCAAAGTATCCATGGATAAATTGCCATGGGAGCCTTCCACCTTCTTTTCTTGCTTCTGGTGTTCTCAGGCAAGGACGGCATTCATACTCATAGAGAACTTATATTCTCTGCATTTGCACAGCAGCTCCACTTTATTTCAATGGAACCTCCAGGAAGGAAAGTTATACTCAGCACAAGTAAAGGGTGCTTGCAACTCAAAACAGAAAGCAGACTATACTTCAACAAGCCAATCAGAGAAAAGAAAAAAGTCTAGATGGTTCACAAACCAAAGACAGCATGTAGTCAATAATTCTAGTTTGTATGAGAAGGAGGAAAAAAAAATTACACTCTCTCCAACTTTAAGGGGAGGCTTGCAAGCCAATGCTATAATTGCTTTACTCTCTTTTTAAACCACTAAAACTGTAGAAAGTTTTTGGCAAAATGTAGAATAACTTTGAAAGAAAGGGTAATGTTTCTTTCCCTCATGTTTCAATATTTACACTTATGCACCCAGCTAGCACTCCCCACCTTGCAAAGACAAGCAACATAAGTCTCGGGAGTAACAATACAAAATAGTGTTATAACTCCCACGGCACCAACCCTGCTACAAAATCCAGAACAAATGGTAAGCACTGAGAAGATTTTTTTCTATGTAGTTTTCATTTAGGAGTAGCAATAACATAGTCATCATCGGTGGAGAGGGAGCCTAACAACATGGGCAATGAAAATACATACGAAACAGAAGTAGCGTCACTAAAGCTGGGGACGGAAGAACATGAACATCCTTGCAGTTCTCTACCCCCGTCCACAGCTCCAGAAAGATTTTCTAGACT
This sequence comes from Gymnorhina tibicen, assembly GCA_013399875.1. Taxonomy (NCBI): domain Eukaryota; kingdom Metazoa; phylum Chordata; class Aves; order Passeriformes; family Artamidae; genus Gymnorhina; species Gymnorhina tibicen. Next base: position 219,343 of record VXAZ01005111.1, read on the forward strand.
TAAAATATCTGACCTCCTAAAGAGTCTAATTTAATCCTCCCTCCTCCTGAAAGCTTTCATTGCCCTCTTTTTTTCCCCCCTGTAATCTAAAGTTCAGAAACAGTGTCAGGAGGACACAAGAAATTATGCTTAAAATATATTACACTGGCCAACAAAGAAATTGTATCCAGTGTTTCGAAATTCTTGGAATTAGAGGATCTAGGGTGGAGCTTTTGTCAAAGTATTTATCTAGGTAACCATTAGAGGGGCTCAGTCCTTCTAGGTTCTTACAATGCACTGAGCAATTTATGCATATGTATTTCAGCCTGAAAGAACAGCTTCCTTACAAACGTGTCCAAAGTGTCCCATCTCCCTGTTTAACATGCATTTTGTGTTAGAATTTAATTCCTTCATATGCGAAGAATTTGACATAGCACTGTTGGAAAGATTAGCTCTTCCCCCAGCCCCAGCTCCTCCTAGGAAACGATGCGTATGCAGCAGTTCATACATGCTACCTCAAAGTCGCTTCGAGTATCAGCATTTCGTAGCAATTATGCTTTACAAAAAAAGCTGCAGCTTCTAATTGAGCCAGGCACTTTTCATAAAGGAAAACACATTATTATTTCTTCCCCTTTAAAAAACACAGTTTCTGAATTCTACCTGCTTATTGATGTATTTGACACTATTGGAAAAATAAGGCAGCTGATTTAGGAAACAAGAATTATTCACACTAGGGAGATATATATCATTAACCATTTTTTGTTTCTTAATATGTACTTTGTGTGCTGTAGATAGAGCAATTCTGCCACCTAGAGTAAAATCCAGGTCCAAGATAAACAGATTTTGGTGAACATACACTGTCTGCTTAACTAATTTGAAATGGAAGAGATACCTTCTCTGGCAGATAATTAAATGCAAATATTATGGGTTTATTCATTTATTTTTTTAAAGCATGCTACAAAATATTTAGTCGGCTGCTTGCTATCAAAATCAGCAGCATTGCCAGAGAACCAGGTGAAATATATAATAAATACAGTTGATATAATTTACATTTTTATTGGCCCTTTCATTACACACTTCTCCAAATATTTCCACAACTTCACATAGTTATGTTTCCCCATATAAATGGAAGATAATTCCCTTAGCAAGGTTTTTAAATTAGGAATTAGTCTATTTGGGTAAATCAGAAAATTAAGAAAATTATAATCCAATTGAACATAAAAATGGTTCATTCATATATATATATGTGTGTATATATATATATGTTCTATTTCCAAATATTTCTATTTTGGAGGTCAAAAACTGCTGCCAGTTGATACATAAAATGCTGTCTGTTAGCTGGGGGTGGGAAAAGTAAGGCAATGGCAAGGCAAAGCAATTCCTTACATAGAGCTGATGATCTTTAGCTAAATTTATAGAAAAGCTAGGATTTTAACATCTCATTAGTATGAACTAATGCATCTACATCCAGTTGTCTCACTCACAAGAATGAAGAACTTATGTCTCCTCAAATAGAAATCTGTGGTTTTAAAGATTCTGATAAATTGAAAGCAATAAATCATCCTTTTCTGGGGGCTGAAAGGACATATGCTTCCATGAGCACTTATGTCAAAGTACCAAATATCACATAATTTTTCCTCTAGTGACTCAAATACATTTGTCATCGTGGTAGATGGTGATTTGCTTGTGAATAAAAAGACCAAAAATATTATTTTCTTCCTCTATTTTCTCTTTCTCAGTCAGGGGAGAACACCCTATAAAAGGTATGCAAGGTTAATCCCTTGGCTCACCAAGCATTGGCTGAAAAGGCAGGGACAAGAATTCCCTTCAGGGGCAGGTATTGAATGTAACCCTCAGATCACAAAGTCTTTAAAAATTTGTTTCTAGAAGCCAGGAGAGTTTGCCAGATAAAGCCTCTGTCTTTTGTGCAGATCTGTTCCTTAAACACCTGCTACTCCTGAAGCTGAGATAACTGAACCTTGGCATGACCCTTCCCGGCCATCCTCATGTGGTTGCTCTTGTGATAAAAAAAAGCACCAAAAATTAGTTGTTGCTGGGATTAAAAATAGCCTCTGCTTACTGGCAATAATATGTTGCACCGAATGCACACAGCACACTTCATCTGAGGATCTAAGTGTTTTGCAAACATTAATTAAGCTCTGCACTGCTATTATGATTCACAGAATGCCATTATCACACCCAAGGGATGCAGGAAAGAAAGCCATTGAAGCAAAGTATAGGGAAGCAAGCCCTTGAAAGCACAATGACTCTGGTTCCATTTCAGATCACATCAACCTACATACATCCCAGGACAAAGCAAATAAAGTCAAGCATTACTCAGAACAGAGCAGTTGATTTTTATGTGATTTATGAAGCATAGATACTTTTTAAAAGTACTGATTTCTTCTGACCTTTCTTCCTTTTCTTGTCATTTGCAGGATCATATATTATTAGCATTTCCCAGTCCTACTATTATTTCTGTATATTCTGTTATCTTCCGAACCTTGAATACATTCAACCTTTCTTTTCATATCTGCTAGTCTCGACCTACTTCCAATCGTTTGACCTTTGAGTATCACATTTCCTCCAAACACCCTATCCCTCAAGTTCTTGCACTTGACATTTCCCTCCAGAAGTCAGAGAATATTTTTTCTCTCTCAACCTTTAGTGCCTTTTTCAATACTGCACTGATCAGTGCTGACTCCCCGGGGAGGAAATAATTTTCTACTTCTAGGAGCCAGGAGTAAATAGGCAGAGTAGATCTTGGGAGCTGAGAGCAGTAGGCATTCATTGTCCATCGCCACGTCCTTTCAGCTCACCTCCATTACAGCAGAAACACACTGAAGGACACGTTCTCAGGTTCAGTAACTGGTGTGTTCCGTGTTGTGATAGGTCTTTATAGCATCAGTCATGTTATCAACAAGCAACCAGGATGACTGAGTGCCTCTCTGAAGTGCCTGTGCACCACCACTCAGTGGGCAGACACAAGGACTTGGAGGCTACAAGCTCACTGGGACCATGAAACATGGTGGGGTAACTTAGACAGCTTCTGCAAGGGGTGGATGTGATGGTGAGGAGATGGAGTTGCCCTTGAAGCAAGAGCACTGCAGGGAGTAGACAAGAATCCTGCCTAGGGATGAATGATGAGCCAGCTGACAGCTTATGGGCCCAGAATCACTGCTTAGACAGAAACTGGTAATGCTGTAGTGAATGTCTGCTACCAAACACTGCTCATGCAGGCTTTGATCACCCCAGTATCTGGTGGAGGGACAATACAGCAGAGCACAAGTAACTGAGGATGTTTCAGTGGTGCATTAATGATGACTTTCTGACACAAGTGATCAACCGGCCAAAAAGGGGAGATGCTCTGCTGGACTTTATCCTTAGAAAGAAAAAACAGCTAGTCAAGGGTGTTGTGATTTAATCCCCATAGGCATCTCAGCCCCACACAGCTGCTCACTCACTACCCTCTGCAGAGCACTGAGGGAAAGAATTAAAAGAGGAGCAAAAGTGAGAAAAATTGTAGGTTGAGGTAAAAACGGGGAGGGGGGAAAGTGAAGGGAGAACAGCAAAAAGAAAAAATTTTCAAAAGCAATTGTTTAGCGCCAGCCAACTAATGTCCAACTAAGTCCGTGAGCAACAGCAACCCCTGGAAAACTCATTCCCAGTTTTATTGCTGAGAACGATGTTATGGAATCTCCCTTTGGTCAGCTGGGGTCAGTTGTCCCAGCTGTGTGCTCTCCCAGCCTTGTGTCCACCTCCAACCTCCTCACTGCAGCAGTCAGAGTGAGAAACAGAGAAGGCCTTGATACTGTGTTAGCACTGTTCAGCAAGAGTGAAAATATTGGTGCGTAATCAGCATCGCTTTGGTCACCAGTCCAAAACACAGCACTTAACAGGTATTTTTGCACAGATACAGAAATTAACTCCATCCCAGCCAGACTAAGTACAGGGAGTGTGAAGGCTGGGGGCAGTCATGAGTCGTGGAGTTCAGGATCAAGAAAGGAGGGGACAAGGCAAATAGCAAGACCCTGCACTCCAGAAAAGAGTACTTTTGGTTCCCTCAGGGACCTGCTTGGAGGAGCCACATGGAGTACAGTTCTGGAGCAAAATATGGGGCAGCTGTTGAATTTCTGTTCAAGGATCAAGCTCAAGATGTGTCTCTCCCAATGTGCAGAAAGGACTCCTACACAGATGAACAGGGAGTTCCTGACAAAACTCATCTATCAAAAGGAAAAAAGAGATAGCAGGGACAAGTGACCTGGGAAGAACACAGAGACACTGTCCAAGCGTGTAGTAATGGAGTTAGATACATCAAAGCCCATCTGAAGCTGAACCCAGTGAGAGACACAAAAGGCAATATAAAAGCCTTTTACAGGCATATCAGCAACTTAAGGAAGATTAGGAGCAGTGTGGGCCTGCTGAATGGGCTCTATAGTGGCAGTCAACACAGATAAGGCTGAGGTACTCAATGCCTTCTACACGATGGTCCTTCCTAAAATCTCAGGTCCTTTCAGAAATCTCAGGTTCTTGAAATCAGTGGAAAAGTCTGGAGCAGGGAAAGCAGTGTCAGTAGACAATGGATGCACCCACAAGTGGTGAGGGAGCTGGCCAATGTCATTGTGAGACCACAATCAATGCTCTTTGAAAGGTCATACTGATTGAAAAAGGTTCCTGAGGACTGGAAGACAGCAAGTATCATCTTCCAGAAGGGCAAGGAGGAAGATCTGAGAAACTACAGGCCAACAGGCCTCACTTCAAACCCTGGCAAGGTGGTGCACCAAATAATGCTGGAAGCTATTTCCAAGCACACAAAAGGTTATGAGTCAGCATAAACTTATAGAGCATCTGAACAGTCTGATAGCCTTCCACAACAAAGTGATGAGCTCAGTGGGTGAGAAGAGAGTCATGGATGTGGTTTATTTTTGCTTCATCAAGGCTTTTGACAGTCTCACATAACTTTCTTATAGATACACTGACAAAATACAGACTAGATAAGTGGACAATGAAGTATATTGAAAACTGGTTGAACCGCCAGGCTCAGATGGTTGTTGTGATCAGCAGTACAAAGCCTGGCTGAAGGACAATCACTAATGTATCCCTGAGGTTGATACTGGGGCCAGTAGTGTTTAATGTCTTCATTAATGAACTGAAAGATGGAACAGAGCACGCCAACAGCAAGCTTGCAGATGATAAATGTTGGGGAGGAGTGGCTGATACACCAGATGGCTCTGTTGCTTTGCTGCCATTCCAAGGGACTGCAATAGTCTGGAGAAATAAACAAACAGAAACCTCACGAAGTTCAGGGAAATCAAATTTAAAGCCATGTATTTGGGAAGAAATTACCCCATGCACCAGCACAGACTGTGAGGGGCAAATGGAAGGAAAGCAGCTCTGCAGAGAAGGGCTTGGGGATCCTGGCGGACACGGAATCGAAACTGAGTCACTCTGCGCCCTTCAAACATTCAGGAAGCACTAGGCAGAGCCAAGCCAGCAGGCAGGGCGAGATGATACTTCCAGTGTTGATACACATCATAAGTGCTGTGACCAGCCCTGCACTCCCCAGCACAGACACACAGCATAGACAAACTGGAGCAATTCCAGCACAGAGGTACTGTGGAATCTCCATCTATGGAGATATACAAAACCAAACTGAATATAGTCCTGAACAACCTGCTGTAGGTAACCTGGCACTGAGCAGGGGTGTTAGATTGGACAGTCTCCAGTGGTTCCTTCTGATCCTAAAGGTTCTGTGACTTTGATCCATGTTCCGGTGCCTGAATAAGATGTAAATAAAATAAAATGTTTTTTTAAAAAAAGAAACTGACTTTCCCCCAATATGTTTCAAACTCAACATACAGCAAGGGATCAGAGATTGTCAGACATTCTCATACACTAACTGCAATCCACCAGCAAGTTAAACCTGCAGACATCTCACCCACAGTAAGAGCTCAGAACACTTTTGAAACACTAGGTGGGCTCACTGAGCACACTGAATTCCAATTAAGACAAGCTGCACGACTTTCTCAAGAATGGAAATACAAACTATAGAAAGAGGAACTATGCTTTAGCAGAATACTTATGTTAATCTTGTCAGCTAATGAGCAGAAATGATGGGATAAGCTTGAACATTCCTCTCCTATTTGTGTGTACTCCATTAACATATACAAGGTTTTAGAATAACTAGAACAGAGATGTGAAATACATAGAGCGCCCTACTGAAAGTATTTTTGATGTTTTCATATTACTTATGTTTTACATTCTCAGTACTTTTGTGTCTTTTCCATTGCCCCATCATGTCACTTTATGAAAGTCCCTGTTTAAGATGAAGGAAGGTGAAACCTGCTTTTTATAATATACTCTTTCTTGGATTTTCATTTTACTTTCCATTCACTCCTCCCCACATCCCCCACCCTCCAAAATATGAATAAGTTAGAGTATCTTGAATAACAGAGGAGAGTTTAACATAGCTTTGAAAATCAACATTTCTCTTCGCAAGAAAAAATGCTTAGCTCTGAGAAGTTTTGTCCCTTAATCTGGTGAATTACTAATATCTAGAATTCAAAATAGTACTTTTAATTAACAGAAGCATTCATACAACCCCTCGCAAAAAGCAAAAGGCAAAAAGCCTTTTCACTATTGCACATATATAAAAAAACAATTGAACAGTGTAATTAAAAGTCACAAAACAAATAAGTGACAATGAGAACTAGATTTCAGCTTCTGAAGTTTAGCTAAATGTATTATGTTATCTATTTATATTCATTAGAGCAAAGATCTAAAGGCACTACCTTTGCCGATACTCACCTTTGAAGAGCCAGAAGACAAAAGAAATCTTTCACTTCAAAGTGACAATAGACAAAACAACAGAATTTTTCACTTGAAAGATTCATTGCTCTAAGGTGTTAGTGGGAATTTATATAAATACTTAGCCATCTATTTATTTTATACATACATATGTATGTATACATATATAAAAAAATACACACACACACTAGCTGAAGCTGAGCTTGAAGTAGATAATGTCAATTTTCTTTTAAGAAAGCTTTTGGGGTTTGGGGTTTTTGGTTTTTTTTTTCTCCTGTCACACTACTGTGAAGATTGCCATGCTAGGCCGTAGCTATTTCATCTATACAGAACCTGGTTGAGCTGCTCAGGGTTGAGTCTTATCAGGTACAGCCCTCAAATCACACAAAGCACAGCCAGCAGCAGCCTAGGTAGATCAAATACAAAGCTGGGGTGCAGTGGGAAACCTCAGCTGGGACTGCTTTATCTGGCTCCTGAAACAGGAAGAACAAACTCCTACCAGTTCATTAAAAGCAGCTTTGAAAGTCCTGTAGTTTTGTCAGGTATTTCCAGAGCCACATAAGACGAAGAGGGCTGTAAAAAGTTGTGTAAGGTTCATGAAGCAAACTTCTTCCCAGTTCAGAGCAAGACATTACTGTTACATGTTATCACAAAAAAACCAGAGAAATAAACACCACACAACCTCATAACAGGTAGGTTACTTGCAATAGTGCAGAATATAAGTAATAATAAATTCTGTTCTTCCGCAGTGAGACTGCACCTTGGGTTTTCATACACAACAGACATTTTCTGTATATTTCTACAATCCAGTTCTAGAGTGTTGTGGAAAGAAAGTGCAACTAAAGATTCAGTAATTAAGGTTTTAGTTGCACTTCCAGCAGGACTTAGCAAGAAGCTGACTATATCATACTAACAGAGATGGGGGGGCAGAAGTGCAATAGAAACATTAGTAATAATCTAATTGGAAAACATTATTTGGAAGAAACTCCCAAGCTAACTTGCATGAGCTATAATGTCAAGCTGGCAAGCTGATGGAGCACTATTTAAGTGTTTCCAATTTATAGGATATTTTAAACCAACTTAAAACCCACAGGTGTTGATAAATCTTTCTGGTGTCCAGTAAGGTATATACCAGTAAGGTATAAAATTCAAGGAGCAAGGAGGCTTCCAACTATAGACCCACAATCCAACAGTATTTTCCTCAAAAGTAATACCAATGTGATCTTTGAATTCCTGCCATTTCTATTATTCTCTGTCCCCCGAATTCTCCATTTCTCCAATTATACCCTACAGTACTGATCAAAGCAAATGTCCCTTACTGCTGCAATCCCCTCTTTTCTTATATAGAAAAGCATCCCAGTAGGATACACAGATTTCCCTAAATCTTCAGTAGAAAAATTGTGAACGTGCTATGTCATGAGCACAGTGCTAAAACAGTCATTCACAAATGCAAGACCCTGAAGAAAAAAAGAGGAAACAGCCAATGTTTCGGCAGAGTTCAGGCTGCACCTAAAGTGAAGGAACTAGTTGTTTAAATTCCAAGCCTTTCTGTTCAAATGAATGTCTGACTTCCCCCAGACAGGGAATATAGTAAAAAGTAAAAGGCTTTTTTCACAAAAAGCTAAGAAATGGGGCTGTCTGCCTAGCTTATGTAATTCTTTGCAGACAAGTCAACCTCTAATGTGAATACTAATTTTCCCTTGTGAAAAGGAGCAGCAATAATAACCAACAAGTTGAATGCTAGCATATTTGCGACCTAACTGTCAAATCAAAATGTGTGAATTACAGTGCTGCTTTCTCCACTGATGTTCGAAATCTAACATATGCCGGTTTACACAGTGCACGGAGATGGAGAGCATCTTTAAAGACGTGGAAAACATACACCCCCTTCTCCCTCTGGAACAAAAGAAGAAAATTAATGTTTGGTTGTAATGCAACAGAAAAATCAATCATAGCTCTTTGATAACAGGTTTGTCTGAGATAACCTGGAAAATAGGACACTTGAGAATTCTTAACTACAGTAGACAAAAATCCAAAATAGCCTTTGCTGTTACAGCAAATTAGTGCCAAGGAAGGCTAAATTATTTCCACACAGATCTCAGAATAGTTTGGTTCCACAGGAATGCTGAAAGATCTGGCAGAAGCCAAAAAAGTAAAGATGATCACCAGAACCAAAAGACACCACATTTACCTACAAACGTGTATGGCAAGAAAGTAGCATGGGGCATATATTCTCCACAATTTTGCCTAAGGGCATACTTAAGATAATCTAGAGAAAGGAATGAATGTGTTATTGGGGATCTTACACTTGATTTCAATAGCTCTAGATAAAATGGGGAGCATGAGCAGCAGAACTGTATTCTCTGCTACACACCCAAGAACAAGGCATGGGGAAGTCTATAGCCTTTAACTGAAAACACCAGCTGGAGTTTCTGCTTTTGTGGAGCTCCCTTTCACAGTGCTCCTGCAGGATCTTTATTTTTAAAATACAGACTCTCCAAATAATTCTCAAATTATTACCATACAATGTTACTAATGAGGCTCTGAACAGCAGAAGTCTCATCAGAAAGGTGGAGGAGCCCCATTTGTGTTTTTCTTTAGCTTGCTTTAATGCTGAAGAGTATATTACATCTCTCTATATGATGATTCAAAAAGAGCAAAGTTAGCTCTTACAAGAGAAATTACTATTACAGCAGCTAATGATTACCTTGCACAACTGGCCACACTATAAATGTCTTTATCACTGTGTTTGTACACATCCAATCCCAACGTTGTGCAAATTCAAGTTGATTAGCAGCTCAACACCAAATTCTACATAAGACTGCCAAGTCTCTCTCCTAGAGAGACTACATTTAGAGCATTCTACAGGATAAAGTAGTTGATATTATCAAAACTAATCATCTAATTGCTCTTGTACACTTTTTTATGCACATTCCATCTTTAATGAAACTAAAGACCAAAAAATCTAACAAGGTGCCTTCACTGCTCCTATCAGGTACGCAAATATATCACTCCTTCTAGTTTCTTAATTCCTGGCTGCTATGTCATGAACACTGTCACAACAAAGGGTTTGCAGACCTCTAAGAAGAACTACTATGTTTCCTTTTATTCACACTATTTTGGGATGTTGAAGAATAAAATAATAACTTTTTTCTTTTCAAGAAAACAACCTGATTCAAGACTGCAGTAACTAGAGCTCCTTGAAGGCTTTTCCTTAATTTATATTGGCATGATTTAGGTAGAAATTAGAGAATTTTCTCCACTACCTGCAGAGCCTCAACTGGTATATTTGGCTAATATCAGCAGTGGTACTGAGTAGCTACAGCAGTTCTCTCAGATACACCATCGATCACTAGCAGTGCACAGTAGCTCCGGCCAGACCTGCCTGGACTGCAGTATTCCAGGCTCAACAAGGCAAAATTACAATAAAAAACCCTGAAAAAAAACTTTTAAAGCCTCAGATTTGCCTGTAGGATGAGGAGATACACTGCCAAAAGCAAAGCAGCAGAGCTGTCCCAGACCTGCTTTAGGCACTGGAGGCTGCAGAAGTCCATTGAAGAGCATAGACTGCACTGCAGAAACTTTTCATTGCATTACACAAGACAAAAGTCAGATTCACTACAAAACATAACTTCATGTCAAAGGACATGCTGGGACTGCTGGGTTGAGCAGCTGACTGAAAGAAATCAAGATCACCAACACACAACTAATCATTATATTTTGTTATTCTACACTAGAAAATTTTTCTTTAAAGGATGTATTCTTTTCTATGAGAAGTTTCTAAACCGAGGTTTTTGAAATTGATTTTTTTTTTAACTTTTACATATTAATTTTGGAACTTTTACTGTTTACAAATCAGAAGTCATACATCAAAGCAGAAACTACAAACTTAAAGCACACCTGTGGCCAAGCAATGTCTAGATGCATGAATGCAAGAACTCTTCAAAGTGAGAGGAACCTTGTTAGAAAAAGTCGACGTTCAGAAGCCCTTTGCTTGTTAGGTACTGGAGATACATCAACTTTGCCAACTTTATCAAAAGTCAGTGTGTGTTTCTTGTGTCTCTGCTGCTTCTTCTGAAATTATTCAAAACCTCTGACAATATAAACTGCAATTATCCAGGCTGTTATATGCTCCAACTAGGCAACAGCAATCTGAAAAAAGAAAATACAACAGGGTGGGGGGAATTTGGGGAGGTGGGAAGGGGGAGGTTGGTTGGTTGGTTTGTTGGGAGTTTTTGTTGTTGTAGATATTTAGGGTACTTATCTATCTTGGAGTGTTCCTGGTAGATGACATTCTATCTCCAGAGGTATATCAGATGTTATTTTTGATGTTTTATTTATCTTTCTCAAAGTATATCTAAAATTGCTACGAAAAATTTATACACACTATAGATTGAGCAGAAAGCAGAACTGACCTTTTTTTTTTTAAACACAAAGCAGTATTTCCATTGACAACCCTCCTTGGGATCTTATATCTACACCTTAAAAAAGGGTGTATTTCATGAGAGCAGGAGTAAGGGAGGGGAAAAAATTCCAAAATAATATAAATTACATAGTCTGTGTTTGAGCTTCCCTCATACATAATTTGTACCTTCAGTCATTCCTCCAGACTCCTGCATTCCAGAATACAAACAATTCATGGTATACCCCTTCTTCTCCTGTGCCCCCGTCCACCGTCTCGTTCAGCCCCAGGTGAACATGCACCCACACATGCGTTCACGTGCCTTCACCCCCAGGCTGTAATTGTGACAGTTTCTGGAATACTTCTTTATTGCTAAGCACCTTCTGTATAAAACTGATGAGAAAAACTGGCGAGTGAGTAGTTTAGTAGTATAGAGAACAGCAGGAAATCTAGCATGAGGTTCAGAAATTACTTGGAGAATATGACCAGCCACAGGCTGAAATATAAGACGTCTTAGAATAAAGACAAAACTTGGCCTTTGGAACTTAACTATTTAACTTCCTCTTTGAAAGTTAGAAGAGGAAGGATTGAAACAGACAAGTACTGCAGCATTAAGCTGACAGAAAATTCAGCTAAACTTCTCTTTGACTACAGGTAAATTCATTGAATAAAGAAATATTTTCCACAAAAACATAGCTATGTTTGTGGATACTTAGCACATCCTGACAAGGCACTCAAAGTAACAGGGAGTATATGGTAGACCTTTCCAAAACTGTTCCAGAACCAACTGAACCAGGAATACTCTATGCCTAGGAAGAGCTAAAAGCCCAAAGGACCTTACAGGAGATTACCTGACCAATTTCAACCCTATTTCACATTCTCCATCTCACTTAGGGAAAGCAGGATGCTACAGAATTTCACAAGTGATTCCATCATCCAGTGGAATTGAAAAAACTGTCAGTTTAAAAGCTGGGTTTTGGCAGGGTAAGGTAATGGACTTCAATAGTAGTCAAAAACAGCTCATCAGAAAAAAAAAATATCAAACCCTGACTTCACTGACTGCATAGCAGCTTGCTGAAGCTGGTAATTAACCAAAGCTCAGTAATGTCCTTTGGGATTAGAATGCTCTGTGTTCCACTTGCTTGGGTGCCAAGTGTTGCAGTAAAATAAGACATTTCTTATAAGCTATGCTATAATAGCTCAATCAACATTTGCAGGAGAAATTAACAGCAGGTTCCCAATAATTTAGCTCTCTGAAGATACTGATTCAGGCTTTGCCAGCCTATATGATTTCCCCATTGATAAACAGTTAACACTGTTTAATCAAGAACACTAAGAACAAATTGAAGTGAAACCAGTGACCAACTCACTCACACACCACATTATTGCTTCTGAAGTGGGCTGTATTAGACAACTACAGTTGAAAATAATTTATATACAGATTCAATTATCAATATCCAGTTTTATCTGGAAAAAACTAATTTAAATTCTCTAAACATGATTCACATTGATCCTGTGGTTCACCTGTGTTGTCACTCACTCATTTACCCCACCACAATCTTGTCACCTCCACATACGTGGGCTATTTGGTTACAAGCGAAGCCACTTTGAAAAAGCTCTTCTTGAGCTTCTTCCTTCTCCCAGCTGCTACAAGTTAAAAGCAATATTAAACAATAACAAGGACTTTTTTTTTCCCCTGGTAGAGAGCCGCAGGCTCTCAAACTGATCCTCATGCTCAAAATCACAAGGCTACATATTATTCCAGCAGTCACTTGGAAAGGCTTTTCAGCTTGTTCAAAAGGGAAAAAAAAAAAAAGAAAGAGGGGGAAAAAAAACCCCCAACACAAGCCCAAAATCCCAAATCTTCAAAATGTTAAGCAACTTAAACTCAGAAAGACTCTTTCAAGCAAAAGCAGTAAGACTCAGGATTTACAAGCCTAACTGTAGCACCCTAGTTGCCAAACAAAATTGTCTCCACCTTTCCCTTTCCACTAATATTGCTGTCAATCTTTAACAATAGCATGAAAAAAGAAATACTGGCCAGAACCCTATGCAAAACCAAGAAAACTTATCTCAAGAAAATAAAGTAAAAAATAAAAATTTATATACTCAGGGAACAGGCTAAGAGTGATTAAAATTACATAACATTTTCACTAACACAGTTTCACTTTTCAAAATGAAAGTCAGATTTATTCAACATTAAGTGCAACAACACATCAGAAATCAATAAAATCAATTTTCACTTATAAAGTAAAGCAAAGTAACATGAATAAACACAGGAAAATACTGTCTGAGACTCTCCAAGGAGGACATTTCTTGTAAGACTCACAGAAAAGGAAAAAAAAAAGATTTTTATATGCAAACAGACTAAATTCCCCAAAATTCAGGTTTTTTCCAGTTGTAAAGCAGTATATAGCTAATGGGAGGTAAACTAGAAAAGGGAATGAAATGCATCATGCTGTACAACACCAAATAAATACTCCAAATGCATTTGTGTACAGCATTAACAACATGCAACAGATGAGGTTAAAAGCAAGTACAGCGTATATATTAGAGACAGAAACTAGTCAGTCTGAGGGCTTTGTTTCTTATTTTAGTTCTACTAATGAAAACAAACAGAAGCCAAGAGCAAACAGAGGAAGAGCAGAATCTGCACGGAGAACATCTCTTCCCAGAACAGTAAAGCATCTTAAGATTCAAATTTTGCACATATTTACTTGTCTTGGTCCTCTTCTTGCTATGTCATTAAAACATATCCAGATCCAAGGGGCTTTATGCAAGTATCTACATTTTTATAAAGCGGTAATTAAACAAAACAATGCAAGTCATTCAAATTGTGCTAATCTTTTAAGTCAGGCATTAATATGCTGAACACTCACTACAACTCAATGTAATTTAAATTAAAAATAAAAACAGGGCAAGACATCTCCCAAACAGCCTTGCTGAAGTCTAGGGTATTCTAATTATATTTGTTGCTTGGAGGACAGCAATGTGAAAATAGATGTGCTACCCAATTCATTTCTTTAGGAATTATTTAAACAGTACTTTTAGACAACAGCTGGTCTCTTTGTTGGTAACCTTCAGTTCACAGTCTGACAGATTTCTCTTGCCAGTACTTTTTTTTAACAGCAATTTTTTAAGACAAACTCCCAAGATCTCCTATAGATTTTGTCAGCTATTGAAAAGCAAGCAAGCATAGCACACATGCAAGTTATTAGAATTAGAGAGCCAAATATAATTAACTACAAAGTTCCAAGCAGTAAGTACATCTACATTCCCCTGGGGAGACTCCATCTTACTGGGAGATGGACTTGAAAGCTGATAAATAACACAGGTTACCTGGTTCACTTCAGAAGTTCTCTGTCTTCCACCTGAAGACTTACAGGAGTCCATTCTACCACCCAACAAGCTAACAAGCTAGTACAAATGTTTGTCATTAATTCCTGTAAGAATGGAGTGATGGCTGACAACTGCAGACTGACTTTTGTAGGGTTGGACATACTGACCTTAATTTAAATGAATTCAAGTCTGAAAATAATTGTGCAGCATTAAGACACAAATAAACAATCAAAGGATAATTTAAGGATAACTTTACCACTCATACACAAATCACACCAGCCAGTGCTCTTACCTAGTTCACCTCAAGTACAGCAGTGTTTTTACAATATCCAACTGTGACCAAGTCTTTAAAAGGCAACTATTTACCATTTATTTATTAGTAATTCCGAACTAAAAAAAAGTGTAGTACTCTAAACTATAAACAACTATCAGTACCTGTTTATTTTTTTAACAGTAGAGGGATCACAAAGAGCTGAGTTGAATTAAAATAAAAGGAATGTGAAGGACAAAGTTTTAATTCAGATGTCTCTAGCACATATTAAACCAAAACTAACATTAAGACATGCTACTGAAAGTTATCTGAAATTGCTCTGAGGTCTGGCAATCACCCCAGTTAGTACTGTAACTACCAAATTTAATGCTACGTGAAAAATAGAATGGAGATTAGAAATAAGAAGGTAATGCCCTGAAGAGTACACCTAAAGAAGAAAGTGGTTGTTTTTGTTGGATAAAAATTTACTGATCTGAAAGCCTTGAGATTAAATGTACCTTTTATCTCCAGCTATCTAAGTTGTGAGTGTTCCTTAGGAAGAGATTTAATACCTTTGAACATTTTTCATCCTCTCCAATGAGCAAGCAGCTTTTTTTTTACCTTGCTCAAATGTGCTTTCCTTAACATCTAAGCAGAAAACAACCTTCCCACTTTCATTTCAGTGAAGCATTAAATACACAGAACACACACACACACTTCGGTAAACTCGAGATTCAAAGTTGTAAAGAAAAACAAAAGATAACACTAATCTACTTTATTTCTGAATGCTTGAAGTGGACTGCTAAGTACTGCCATCTGCTTAAGCAATGTCAGATGCAAGAGCACCCAGGAATAACCGTTTAAAGGTTAGTATTGTTACCATTTATATGAACTGGTGCATTCTATTTATGCAACAGAGGACTAAGTGGAGAGTCAGATAAACACCATCTGTACTGGGCTGGAAGCAAAAACTAACTGTATAACACCTGTATGACACACTGGAACTACTACTGAAGCCTCAAAGAATGGTTACCTAAACACTTACACAATGTCAGGCAGCCAAACTCTGTAGGCAATTTTTGGTTATTAGTTATCCCAACATCTGTGTCACTAGCAGAAAATGGTAGCAGCACTTAAGACTCAACCAGCCATAGTGGGCTTCACCATGAATCACTGAAGATGCAACATCCAGGATTAAAATGCCTACAAGAAATTTGGAGCAGTGATTCAAACAGGAGATAGTAACACACCCCTTTAGTGAGAGCAACTAGAACAGATTAGAAAAATGTGTTCTCCTTACTTAACATATTGCACGAGGAGATAAGCAAATAGACAAGAACTAGTAATTCCTCTATTTGGCTTTAAAAAAAAATACTTTATTTACATTCTCCACTGCTCGTAAATATGCTTGTAATTAAATGGGAAAAAAAAATTTCATTGCATACATTATGAAGGTAAGGTAGTAATCCCTCTCCAGCAATGTATTATGGAAATGGAATGAAACTATCTTGAAACTCTAAAAGCTGGTGGTATAAGAAATACTAATTAGCTCGTTTCCCTCCCATGCATGCCGTGTCCCCATATACTGGGAAGCAAAAGGGCAAAATCTTGAAAGCTTTAATTTCCAACTAGATTTATCTTTTTAGGCCTTCAATCAGTTGTAAATTATTGCCTAACTCCAGCTGGCATCCATAAATATCCTAAGAAAACTAAAAGCAAGTATTCTTGGCTTCATCATCTTCTAGGCTTCCAAACAAGGAACTATAACATTACTACTTGGACTATGATTGAGAATTTTTCCTCTTTCAGCAAACTGCCCCTCAGGAGTAGAGGGTAATCTGCTACCTAGGTACCAGAGGGGAAAGAAAAGTTGACATATGCCTGGAACTGTCAATGAACAATTTTAAAGTCCATCACTGAGCTGTGGGGCATGAGGGATGGAGGGGAACCAACCAAAACAAAAAACCAAAAAACCCAAATACAATCAACTGCTTTAATCTCTAAGTCCAATGTAAACTGGCCAAAAGCATTCCCCATGGCAACCAAAATGCCTTTCCTTAAACTTTTACGCTTTTAGTAATCAAGTGTCATATAGCTTTACTAAGAATTGTGGAAAAGTTTGGGTTTGTTTAAGTTTTGGAAGAACTGGAATTTTTTTCTTGTTTATGTAGAACCATACATTTGTCACTTCTTCATTTTACAAGTGACTTAAACAGCAATGTCTTTAGGGAGAAGTCTTTTAGGCAATTTTCACAAAGGAGCTGCTGTCCTGACAAAGTACTCTAACAACATATTTAAAAAGCAAAGAGCCTCATCTTCTGAAATACCAGAGAATTAAAAATAGAACATGGATTTTAGCTATAAAAGCCAAAAAAACACTCAAAACAAACAAACCAAAAAACCCACAAACCAATCTCATAATGACACTAGATGATTGTCTCAAGTGACTGATATGTCCTATGAATCCTTGTGGTTGGAATGGTGGCTGGACTCACTGACTGCCAGCGAGTTCAAGTTACACTGTTAGCAAATGGAACCAGAACAGAGAACCTTTTGAGGCACATTGTCTCACTTCTTAGATGTGGACATGTGCCAGGTACTTCAACACTAAGACTGGATTTGATGACTGCCAGTGAAGATCTACCTTAGAGCCAGTGCTCTGAACATCCCTCAGTAAAATGACTCGAACCATTTGAAGACGGGAATTTCCGCAGTAGCTGCAGTAGGAGCAATGGAAGCCACTTACATTGTGGACAAATTCAAATGGTAAGAAATGCAAGTGGCCTAGCAAAGTAATAAAAAATAATTAACTTAAAATTAGTTTTTGTTCCAACATATAATACTCACCACTTCTGATTGTATTAATTTAAGCTTTTAGTTCTCTAACACTTACTAAGAAGCAGCTATAAAGTTACAGGACAGCTGGTGATACATTGAGTGTTGAGAGTCATCTGTGCTCCAAAGGTTTGCCATTTTGAAGCCAAAATCTATCACTATGATAATCTCATCTGATTTGTTTGTACAACATCATGAAATATTTTTTCCCAGAAAATACTTAAAACTGGTTTTTTAAAAATATATTAAACACTTTAACTCCCAGCCAATGAAGAGTTCAATAGCTCCTCTCTTTCACTTTTTAGTTATACTTACTACAGAAAACTGAATTTGTCTGGTTTTGGCTTCTCAGCATTTGAGTCTGCCCAATTTTGATATCAGAATTAAGAAGTGCTGCCCTCCCACTCCTCAGTACCAGATGTTTTTCCATGTGTAAATATTTACTCTCCAGTACCAATATGCCACTTCACCTTTTTTGGTAATGATAGAGACAGTTACTCAAACCTCACACAAAAATCTACTATCTAGCCCCAGATCTTATTTTAAAAACTCAATTATTGCTATAGCCTTCAAGTGCATCAAGATTTTTCTGGTAGTAATCTTCTCCATGTTGTTTGGGAAGCACATTAAGTTCCCTGCTTGTATAAAAGTAATTGTTCCCTTTGTAGATGTTCAAGTACTTCATCAGGCTTTAAACTGCAGCTCTTGAAGGCTCAGCATTGAGGTGGTTCTTCAGCACAAGTCTTTTTCATCGCTGCTTTTTGTTGTCTGCCACATACAGAGTGTACAATTGCCATTCAAAGAGACCACTGTTACCTTGTGATTACTATAGCTACAGCTGTTCAATCTGATGATTCAGAGAATAATGGGACAATATTATGGTCTCATTATTTTCTATTCCAACAATTTTTTCTTCTCCAAACTTTATCAAACAGTTGATTTGTCCCATGCTTTTCTGCATAGATGGCCTACAATCAGTCTCTGTTAGACAATAAAACTCTGGACTATTTCTGTTCTCATAAGGAATTAACCAATGTACCAGGACATTTAAAGTACTTGCACATGTAAGGTCTCCACCCCATTTTATAACCCTTCTCTTTCAACCATGTCACTAACCACAGTAAAGCTTCTGTTAAAATCACCACCACTTACTGAGGAGAGAACTAACACATTGGGTATGTACAGTAGAACCTAAATAGAAAATTATAGAAAAGACACATATCACTTGATTTCAATTAGCTACAGGCTTTGAAGGCTCCTTACCAGAAAAAAATTTAGGCAGTCAGTGAAATAATTCTTTCATACAGTACATCACATACATATTGGTAAGAAGTGAGCCCCTAATCACAAGTCCCTGGCAGTGGCACCTGCTACTGAGGCAACTAGAACACCCCTATGGAAGATCTGAGACTGTTTAGTCATTACTGGGTAAATTGCTTGTGTTGACTAGAGCAGGAAATATTCCTTTGGAATGTACCTCAGAAGAAATTCCTGCTCAGTATTAATATTTTCAAACTGAATAAAAGGCACTGTTACTTAAGCAGTACATTTCTTGTCTCCAACTGTTTAAAAAAAAATAAAAAGATGTTTTTGAAGAACTAGCTACTGCTACCCTAAGAAGGCTTCCTTGTTACCTCACAGTAATTTCATCTCTCCCTATAAAAGCTTCACAAAAATTGCTTTTATCTGAAGCATGTCATCTCACCTTTATATCTATCTTTATATCTAAAATTATGAGTTAGTATAACAGTATGCATTATAAAATTATACCATTTACTTCAGACATCTCTGAACAGCTAAATCTTCAAACTATACAAAAATAAAGTGTATGAAATCTTACAAAAGGAGGACATTAAGACAGTAATAGCTAATTCAAAAAATATAATAACTTATACACAGCAGTAAGCATAAGCAATGTAGCCTACGACAGCTTTCAATTAACAGGACCTCTGAAACATGTCTGAAACAAGCATCAGCTAAAATCAGAACATTCCCAAGCACAATAATGTTTCCAATTTATTATCTTTACCACAGTACAAACTTTCACAACCCAAATGTTCATTATCTGTCAATCTGTAAACAAAAGCTACTATTCCCCCTCCTCATTTTGAAAGGGTAAATTTTTTCAGTCTTCCGTAAAGTTTCACAACCATCTTGCATAAGGAATCAAGAGCCTGTTCTCTTGGTAAATTATTTTTTTTTTCTTTTCTTTTTTTTTTTCATTTTTTCTTTTTTTTTTTTTTTGTTTGTCATACAGCCTGCAGTGAATTAAAATCACAGTGAAAGTCCTGGGAAAAAAATGATCTTTACAGCAGGACTTGAACCATTCTAATAATAAATGCATCTAACAAAGCTTCCCATAATAAAAGCATGACATTTCCATTTCCAGAAATCAAGTCAATTAGAAATGCTAAATTCTACTTAAAAACCCCAAAAGATCTAAAAGTGAAAAGATTCATCTTCTCAGTCAAATACAAGTCTTTCAGTTTCACTTGCAGAGACTGTTCCAGTCTGTAAAACAGTAGTGCAATTCATTTAGTTCTACTTCTTTTATTTTTGTTAAAGTCCGGTAGATAAATGTCCTAGTTCTATGGAAAGATAGGAAGATGCTCCAGTAAACAAGAAACTTTGGCAAGCCCAGGAAGGCTTACTAGTCCATTAAAGCTTAGGAGTCCAAAGTGGCTTAAAAATGGTTTATGGATAAACTTAAAAAAGCCCAACAAAACAAATTAAAAAAAAAAAAAGCTGAAAAAGACAAACTAAAAAAATAAAGAAATAAATAGGCAGAAATTTATGTAAACTGTCTGAACTTTTTAATGATTTCTCATTGACAGCTGGCACGACCGTTGACAGTACAGTCATTAAATATAGGTGACCTACAGAGTATTCCATTAGGGCATCCAGTCTGGAATGCTCAAATGGAATTACATTCCTAAAGATTTAAAAAATAGAGTTCTTATAACATTACTGTAAGTTTTCTTCTGCCCACCTCACTTACACTTCTTCTTAAAGAGGTTTTTTATTTTTGATGGCTTTTTACTTTTTTCACCATTCTGGTAGAGGTCCTGCGGGATGCTGCTTATCCTAGGGACAGAAGCAGCTTCATGGCTGGGTTTACTATCACTGCCGGTTGAAGAACATGAGGTGTGACGAGGCTTTGGGACTGGGATCCCAGTTGAAAGCTGGTTCATGCTGCAAGACTTCTCCAGGATTCCATTATAAACTTTGCTTGCAGGACTAAAGATCATGCTCTTAGTTTCTGCCATGCCTACACAGTCAGGAGAGCCCCTAGAAATATCTGCAGTTAGAGAAGAGGAGTCTCCCGTAGATGATTCCTCAAGTGAGAATTCTTCTGGCGATACTTTCTGAGGAGAAATTGTCTGGTACATCTCAAGACTTGCTGGAGGAGACTGTTTTCTTCCAATGGATGAATTTAAGGAGTCACATTCCGAACCTGTTTCCTGTACTTCCCTGAGTCAGAGCAGAGAGAAGAGAAAATATAATGAAATTACAATTTCCTTCACACAGTTAAAAAGGAAATTAATTTAGAATCAATAACATTAGTCTAAAAGCACCACCCACACTTTTCCTTAGTAGTTAATTAAACAAAAAAAATTAAGTTAAACATTTTAAGTTACAACTTGCATTACATCATTTTATTATCTAAACTTAAGGGAATTAGTTTGTGCAATCTTGCTTTTGTGGGCAGCAGCATCTGCCCAGAATCAGTCATTTGTATATCACTTCAAAGAACAAAAACTATCTTTCTGGCACGTGAAGTCAGAAAAGTTATGAAATGAAAGAAGGAGATTTAAGCCTATCATATACAAAAAGTTTCTTCAGGACAAGTGTCCCTACCTTTCAACAAGCTCATTTGCTCCTTCCAAAAGGAATTTAACCTTTTCCTATGAGGCCATGTAACAAGAGTAGGTACACGCTCAACATGCTGTAAGAATTGTGTTACCATCCATCTCCTCTTCGCCCAGTAGCTGACATTGCTTTTGATCCTAGTTTCAGATGTAAAAGCCAGTAACATATTGTAATGGAGAATCAGGGTTAGTTCAGTGC
Source organism: Gymnorhina tibicen (assembly GCA_013399875.1). NCBI lineage: Eukaryota > Metazoa > Chordata > Aves > Passeriformes > Artamidae > Gymnorhina > Gymnorhina tibicen. The sequence continues at coordinate 241,023 of VXAZ01005111.1, forward strand.
ACCCTGGATTGTAACATTACTTAACTGTATATGACATGCTAGCTATTTACATACACATACCAGACAAGAACTCTCTGTTCCACGTAGACTATATTAACTTATATTATCCTATAGATTACTTTAACTTTTGGCTTGGTTTAACCTCTTATTCTAAACTGTTAGTCTCAGTAATCCTATCAAGAGTTCCAAGTGCTGTTTGCTAGTCTCCGTACCATTGTTTATCAGCAGAGAAGTAAATGGCTTCCTCCTCCTCTTCAGTTCGATAAAGAGCTGGGCAGCTCGACACAGAAAGGATGTCAGGGTCAGGGGAGTGCAAAGCGTGCTGAGACTGTGGAGATGATGGCACAACATTGCGTCTTGATCTACACAAGCTACTGCTTCTTGCCAGTGTGCTGGGAGGTTTTACAATGGACCCTGAGGCAGAGAAAAAGCAAACCAAAACCCTCCAAGTGACATTGATGTTAACAGAATCTACTCTGAAGACTAAGTAACAGGTATCTGCTTCAGTGACAGCGACTTTTAAACAACTTTGACATTGCTTGACTGTTTCAGAGGAAGAAAGACTGACACACCTCACACATTCTACAGTTAGATGAAGCAGCTAATCAAGATGCAACTGCAGAGATTTTGTTCCTTCCAAATACTACTCTGACCAAGTACACCAAAGCTCTGGCTCACTATGCTCTCTTGAGAACAAAAAGAAAGATTCTACTGCAACTCCCAACCCTTTATAAACTAAAAATAGTAGTGCTAAAATTAGTATGTTACACAATGTCCTGTATTTTACTTGTATGGTGATTTGGAGCTTAGAAGAATATGTAAAAGTTTTGCAATGTAGGTATGACTAACCAAACAGCCAACTGATATACACTGCACTAGTTGAAAAGTAGGTTAGACAAAGAAGACGAATTTCATTTATGTAACATGACAGAAAATATATAATTCAACCTCATTTTAAGATCAAGAACTTCCTTTTAGGTAACATTTTCTCTTGCCAGGCTAACTGAATTTCTGGAAGCAAAAATACTAAGAATGGGTGGAGACATCCACACAAGACTTCATCAGCGAAGTACCCAACAGGAGGTGATAAACTCAAACGTTCCTAATCCAATTCCTCCTTCAAAAGATTATTAGGCAGCAATACTTGTACAGAAATATATCTACAGACCTGTTTTCAGGCTAGCTGTTACAAGTCTCAGGATATTTCATACCCCTCCTCAAAGTGTCCCACAGAATGAATCACTGGTTATGTAAGACACACCAGACCCTTACTGTCTTAAAATTGTTTAACAAACACAACATGCTAGAAATCCCTTCAATTATTTTTGTAGATAAGGATGTCTAGCCTGACAAAATATATTTTATTTTTTGCAATGCTAGTTTATCATCAGGTAAGTTACAGTATTCTTTCCTAGAATCTCAGAAAAGGACAAGTTGTCCATTCTCTTTTAAGTACAGGAAATCACAACTTTCACAAGTTGTGAAAGCAAGTAACTGCACCTTTGCCAACACACAGATTTATTTCCACTCCTGAGCAGGAAAGAAAGGTTTGCGAGTCTCAACATGAGAGTTGTCATGTAACTCAAACTTCTAATTTTACTTTTGACGAATTCCCTACTGACCTTAAAAGCATATTGGGAGCTCAGATATCATCTTGTGTCATTACAAAAAAGGTTCCTCAAAGGGCAAATGTGAACTGAGATAAGAGAATAAGAATATCTTTAGAAAAATTGTTCTACAAGTCCATGTAAATCAGATGCCATCCTACTTGCTGATATATTAAAAAAAAAAAAAAACCAACCAAGATCGCACCAGCAGTGAATTTTGAGAAAAGTAACATGCATTTTGATTCTTTGTAGGTGTATATACACAGGAATATGAAGAATTCAGCTATAACAATTTAACATGTGGAATTTTCTAGTATAAATGAAACTCACTAAATCAAGGAACCAGCTGAATCCTGATCAGTCAATGAAAAAGAAGTTTCATGATCACCTTCCTGCTGTAAGGACTTTGTTCCAGTGTTGGGCATTATTTCTTAATCCATTTTTGTTCTTCAGCTTGAGATGGACAAAATTTGAAGACTGTTGGACAGGCTTCTTTGTGCCAGAGCAATTGGGTCGATAGGCTAATATAGGGTCAAGTAATAGAGCTGTTTGATCAACTTATGAGTCCCAAAGGATGCAGGGGCAAGGCAATAGCTCAGTCCACTTTAGACTCAATGACTGAAATAGCCCCATTCTTAAGTGACCTCCTGCACACTGCATTTTGCCTGAAGCCTCATGGTCAAAACAAGCCATTTTGCCTCTGTCCTTCCTTGTGTGCATTTGTTATTTTTGTCTAAAGGATGGGAATAATTCAGCAGTTAACGAACTAATCTACAATAATTTGACTCCTCAACACTAGTTTCAACAACAGATCATTTGTTGATCATATTTTTCCTCTCCTTCCCCACTCCCAAGTGTTTCCATGTTTTATTTACTGAACAGAAATTTTAAAAGCTAGTAAATTAAGGACAAGCTACTTCCTTCATGTGGTAACTTTGACAACATCAGGTTCTTGTGCCTTACCAAAATTCAGGAAGAAAAAAAAAAGGAAAAAAAAATTAAAGTTTTTGTAGTGTTACTAAGATTCACTGAGAAAGAAATACTTGCAAATGAACTGATCTTCAACCAAAAAAAAATTAAACCATAACTGCAAAAGCATACAGTAACATTTCAGCTACCTATGCTCTTACAAACCGTACAGTCCTTTTCTAATTGTAGTTCCTGTGAATCAACTGCACTCCTTTCTCTGGATTCACTTCTAAGCAAGAGCTAAAAGAGAAGTGACTAAAAAAACCACAAGTCTGAAATCTTTTACACATATCCAAGTGTTGTCATTTTAGACCATCTGGAAAATCATGACAATAAATGGAGCTCTCCATTTTGAAATCAGACCACAGGTTTCTCCATATAGAACTGCAAGCTTAACTCCAGGCATCCATATTTTTATTGGGTTTCCAATAAATATGTTGCTAGGGTTTAAATCAAAGTCTTTGCACTGAAGACAACTAGAGAAACAGCATTCCTTAAAAGTGATCAGAACTTGCAGTAAGTAGTGTTGCAAGAGGATAAATGAACTTTTCAGTGTGGTCTGCAGAAAAAAGGTTGGTACATTTAGAAGAAAAACAAATGCCCAAGGCACACTAAGCAAAGCCAGCAAAGTGGCGACCTTACGCTATTTTAAAATACAGTTTGAATTACTTCTGAGATTCCCAGCCCTGGAAGAAAAATGTACCCACATGACAGTCTTCCTTCCTACTCATTCCTCAAGTTAAAACAGCTTGTTTGAATAGCTGCATGGGAGCTCATCTTTTTGATTTGCCTCTAGAGGCCAGTTAATCACAACTGCCATGAAACAGGCTCTTGTTCTGACACAATGACTCATGATACAAGGGTGGTCTGAATCCCCAGTGTATATCTTCTGATCATAGTTTAACCAAAGCTGGATTTCCCTCCCTCCAGAATTCAGCCTCTCTGCCTGACACTCAAACAACCCACTGTATCCAAACACAAACATTCTGCCTGAAAGCTTCCCTTGAACAACAACGGGATTTTGTTCCAGCCACTCAAGAATGTTCACAAGGCTATGTAGCATGGGGCCTCCCAAAGGGTGTGATCTTCCTTGTAGCTCAAGGGACCCTGGGCTAACTTCATCCCTTCCATCTGAAAGAATAAATGTGCTAACAGAAACTCAGCATTATTTATTACAAACTTTTGTCGAAGTAGCAATCCAAGGCTGACAAACACTTTCAAGACCTTAGCTGAATTTGCCCCACTCTCCCACTGAAACAAAATAAAGGCTTCTTCTTCATGTTATCTTTATTGCAAAACCCAGTTTTCAATTTATGTAAGTCCCACTAGATCTAGTATCTGAAATGCTACATAATTTTGGTCCTTTTGACTTTGATCTAATCCTGTTTGATTTTAGTATCCTTCTCCCACCCACCTGACTTGAAAATCCCATGTCCCCACAACTTTTCCCCTTTCTTTTTATTGAGCTCATCACTTACCATGAAACTGTGAAACTATTGGAGGAGTGTCTTCATCTAAGTCATCAACTCCCCCTGCAATTGGGTAGGGAGGAATGGAAACTCGAGGCATAACTACCCAGCTGTGATCAGAGTAGAGAGAGGAGGTCAAGCTTGGTAGCCCAGAATTGTGTGCAATTTGAAACCCGCAAATCTTCTCAATCTGTTGCCATCGATAAAGACGCTCTCGCAAACATGTCGTCAGCTCAGAGAGTGCTTTCCTGAAGAAAGGCACACATTAAAATTATATACACTGTTCTTAATGATAAAGCAAAGCAACACATTCTTTCCAGCATACCAGAAGATACATTACAGCTGTTGAAATATTCACATTTTACTATTTTTTCAATTGCTTTACCTAAAGTGCAAAACCACTAAGACACTCAATTCCACAACTCTCAAAAATGCCATTGTTCTGGGAACAAATAATCACAAAAGATTATGCATCCTGTCCTGGTAACCCTCTTACTTTGCTTCAAGAATTTTATGGTCCACTTCGTCCAGGGAGGAGCTGTGTGCAACATGTAGTGTTCCAAATACAGTGCTTCTCTTCTTTTTTATCTTTTCTGCCTAAAAAGCAAAGTAAAGTGAAATGCATAAAACTAGTAGCATACTTAAGAGATGACAAAACATTAGCAATATTGGCAGGTAACAACAACAACTGAGAGAAGAAAACAACACAAATGCTTATCTGCTTGGTGTTTACTTTTTCATATCTCTAACAAGAGATCAGAAAAATCTTTAAGTAGCTGAAGAATAATTTATTACCTCATCTTTAGCAATTGCTAATTGCATTTCTGCATGTTGTCTTTTGATATTGTAATATTGTACTTCAACTTCATGTGTTAACTGAAGCCACTTCTGCAAAGCTTCAGGAACAGACCAATTACTTCTCAACTCAAATTCCTTCTCAGCCTTTTTTAAAGCCATACGAACCTAGCAATCAAGACGAAATAAAAGTGTCACCAGAAGTATCATTAGAACTGAGAGGTGAATTATAAGCACCTTTATACCCCACAGCAACATACCAAAGCTTGTCAGAGTTTTGGTGTGTGCCAGTCGTCAGGTAGGCAGATCTGGCATCTCTGAAATCTAGCATATGCCCTTCCATATTTTTTCCAATGATATATAGTTCCTAATTCGAAGTTTAAATATTTTTGTAAGATGGTAATATTTTTAGTACAATGAATCCAAATTTATTGCTGTTCAGATGAGACAAAGCTACTCTCTCTTCTGATACAAAGATAAAAAAAGCTTTTGTATATATTTTTGTTCAGTGAATCTAAAAACATTATGATAAGCTAATTTACAAAGTTTATAGCTTCTAATAGTTTCAGGATTATTTTTCTAGATAATGGCATGATTGACAGACAATCATTAAGCACTCTCAGAATTTTTCCATTCAAATCTAGCGTTTGGGGAGTGCTGCTTTAAGCACTCCTGTGGACTTTAAAAAGCTAGGACTGATTTAAAGTCAACACTAAAATTATAAACAGCTGGCAGATACCTGTACTAACTCTTCCTCTGCATATTTGAGCCTGCTGAGCTCACATTCAGCTCCCTCTCTCAATTCCCTTAGGCGATGAGCTTCACGTTTCGCATCATTGATCTCATCCATCATTTTACGCTCCAGATTTTGCTTTTCAACAGCAACATTTCTATTCTCTTCTTGTGCCTTCTCAAGCCTTCACAATTGAAAAAAAATATGAGAAAATACATAGCATATTTGTTAAAAGTTGCAGTCCTCAGGATAACAAAATGCATCCAGCAACAGGGCAAGAGGCAAAATGGGCACAAACCAAAGCACATGAGGTTCCATCTGAACATCAGCAAACACTTTCACCGTGAGAGTGACTGAGCACTGGCACAGGTTGCCCAGAGAGGTGGTAGAGTCTCCATCCTTGGACATATTCAGAAGCCACCTGCACATGGTCCTAGGCAACCTGTTCTAGATGATCCTGCTTGAGCAGGAGGGGCTGGACAAGATGAACTCCAGAAGTCTCTTCCAACCTCAACCACTCTGTGATAATAAAGACTCTGCAAGCTTCATGAATCAGCAGCAATTAATCGTATCCACGCCAGGCAAAATACCCAAACTTTCAAGTGAACCATCATTAAAAGTGTAGTGTCAAAATACAAGTCTCTGTAGACAACTGAGTTAGAGGTGCACCACAGACTATCAACCCTCACACTGCTATATAAGCAATAGAAACTAATCAGTTCAGGTGTGTATCAATCTCAAGAGCTTAAAAAAAGAAGAAATGTTCTCATTCCCATGTATGTAGCTATTCAAACTGTAATTATACGAAAATAACAATACATACTTGTAAATCTGTAGGAAAAAAGATTGAGCCTCTATTCTCTACCTTCATCCACAAGTTTGTATTGCCTGCTAAAATATCCAGGAGCAATGTCTACCCAAGAAACCAGCACCACTGAAATCACAATTTCCATGCAAAGGGAAGATGAACAAAATCCAAAGGCAGTTAATGCAAAAATCTTAAGACTGGAAAGGATCTGCATTTGTGTTTAACCTCAAAACAAAAGGACAACTTTTTTTTTTTCTTTTAGGTTTTATACCTTTCCTGCAAGTCAAGAAGACTTTGCTCTGCTGTTTGGAGACTTTCTAAGTCCTTCATCATTTTTGTGATATGTTCTCTTGAGGTTCTGTTCTGTGCATATGCAAACCAGCAGCCTCCAAAACCAATAACTATAGAAACTGTTAATATAAAATCCTTCATCCAGTTGTGAGGGGGACCTGTGCAGAGAACAACACCATCATTAACTAGTTCATTGATACAGACAACAGACTAAGGCCTTCCCCCCCTCTCCCCAGACTAAAAGGTGACAGAACCTGATGCTAAACAGAATTTCAGCTCATTTACCTCAAATCACCTCCAACAACTACCTTCCAAAAGTATTCCACAGCATTTTCCGTACAACGTAAGCAGCTCTGCTCTAATACAATTTACTTAATCTATACTAAAACATTCATTAGACTGAGAAAAGCTTACTAAACCCCCTTGAGGTACATACTCTGTACCCTTATTTAGAGTGAAAATAGAGTTCCACAATTGCACTTTATCAGGCCAGTAGGAGCTTTAATTATATTTGAGCAAGTTCTACCCAGTTTGCACCCTCTCAAACACCCTATGCTGAGTTAAAAACACACTTGGAAAAAATAAAGTACATTTTAAAATGGTAACAGCAGCACTTTTTAAAAGTAAAAGTTGGATTGTCCAATTATCATATCCAAGATTCACGTAACACATCTTTGTTAGTACAACTTTTGTAGTCACTTGCACTTTCGTAAAGACAGTTTCTGCGAGCATTAAAGGTCTAATACAAAGTGCTTTTCTTTTCCCCTAAAAATCCCCAGCTCAGATCTGGCCTGACTAGTTCAGGAACCCCTGACATGCACAGTACCAGAGCAGAGCTGTAACTGTACAAGCAAGTATGCAGAGCATGCAGAGCACTGGTGATGTGGCATGGACATGGCTGCAAATGGTAAAATGGGTCAGATGTGGAACTCCTGCATTAAATTTAACTGTACTTAAACTCAAGTATGCACGAAAGACACAGGTGTTGGATTTGCATCACCACCTCCTTTTCTCTTGTTGGGGAAGGTCATCCCCTCTCATTTCAGCATCCCAGCTGCACTGTCCAAGCTAAATGAGACGTGAATGTAACCTCAACTATAAATATAACTTAAACAGTCAAAAATATTTAGGACACTTCTTGTGACACAAAAGCCAACATCCATCTGTCAAGTGGGGTTATACTAAAATTTCTACATGATCTTGCACAAAGAAGTGAACCTTTGTCCTAGTCACAGCATCTAAATAACCTTTTTTAATTCATTGCAGAGTTCCACAATGCATGCCAAGCAATCCATCAGCACATCCACAAAATAGATAAGCTGTCCTATCTACAGTATCAAGTGTCATGGAAAATATGCTCTGTTGAATTCTTACAATTAAGAGATAAGAAAAAAACTCCAAAAAGTTACTAACGGGTGAGAGGTCCAAATAAAACAACATCCAAGGCTTTAAGCTGAAGCTTCTGTCTATGGCTCCGGTCGATTATTTTCAAGTGAGAGATCATGAAAGCATGTTCATTTACTGCTATCCTGTTAACGATAAGACAAAACGTTACCTATTCCATAAATTACACTCAAAATCAGTCTATGCAAAAAAAGACATCAGTAGCATTTCCCACGGTTCTATAGATTACAGCTATGCAACTAAGAGTGAGAAATACAATATAATAGTAATGCTATATAAATGCGTATCAGGGTGTGGCAAAGCTATATAAATGCGTATCAGGGTGTGGCAAAGAAGAAAACAAAACCATTTACCCATTCTTTTCTTTCTGGAAAAAAAACATTAAATAAATCCACGTAGCATAGTTAAATGCATATTTACAGACTCATGACACCAACTCCTAAATACATGCAGTACTCAGGTGTGGTATTTATGCTCCAGGAAAGGTATTCTACAGTTACATTGTTATATATACCCATACAATAGATTGGAAGATGTTCAAAAGGAAGTTTGCTACCACACAGAATTATGTGACCTTTGATTAAAGCTTCCACAGAAAGAAACAAAACTTTTATGAAAGTTATATTTTGAAATATTCTGGGAGAAAAAAAAATGCAGCCACCTCTTCAAAACCGCAAGGACACTTCTCTTTTCTTGCATTTGACCATATCTTGTTGGACTTTAGGTTCACACAGTTGTCCTTACCACACAGGCTAATGCAGCAACCTATGGGGAATTATTTGAAACTAATCCAGAAGATACATTCACCTGGGAAGTGTTGTTCCGTTGACATTGCTGTCTCTAAAATTCTTTTCATATTGGGGCAATTCAACAAATTCTGACAGCCACTGAAGAGTGTCCTCTTGAGTCCAGTTATGAACTGAAAGAAAAATTCAATTACCTTAGGTTTTCCATAAAAATCAACAGCTTACAAGACAAGCAGTAGAAAAGCAGGTTACAATAACCAAGAGAATTTAGCTAAATATAATTCCAGAAAAAATAGTATTACCAAGGTGTTTCTGGCATTTTGCCTTTTTCATTACATGCTCCCCTGTGAAAGCTTAAGCAAACTATAAACAAACAGGCATGGAACCAATAGAAGTATTCCTTTATTAAAACTTTCACAGAACAATTTAGTCTTTTGCTTTAGTTTAAGTCAGGACAGCATCTTGTGACTTTCATCTACTTAAACTGATTCCAGCCTCAACCTCTTTGTCCTTGTTACCCTTGCAGAACCAAACATACATCAGCTGGTGCTGTAACCATTTGAGGCAATGTACCAAGATCTTTCCCAGGATGATACCTTAAAAACTTGTTTTGACAAGAATTTTCTTAGAAGCTTATGCCTACTAACCACAAAATGGGAGCTGACAAGAGAAGGAGAGAGGAGACTGAAAGAAAACACCAAAACTATGAAACTTCTCTCAAATATGCCCAAGAAAAGTGGAATTATCTTTAAAAGTAAAAATACTCTAAGAAAAATTACTTAAATATGTAGAGAGCAATTAACAATTTTCCTTAATAATAGCAACACTACATAAACATTCATAGCTACAGATGCACTAAGAAAATGCTACCCACAGATTGCCAAAAAAAAAAGAAATCACATTTCTGGCCCTTACAGACCAGCTGCTACAGTTTACAGCTTCACATTGACAAAATTGAAGGCAAATTGTTCACTGCATTTATGAGTCTGCAAAAGTCTGTCTGCATATGAAAGAAACAGGGAGAGTCTCCTTCTGGTCAGACATGTATTCACATGAAAAACTTTTTTTTTAACATTTCTCTATCTAGAACTACTTGCACGTGACAGTGCCGGGCAGAGATTTCTGCAGAAACCTTATCACTAGGACACATTCTCAGTGGTAAATTTTGACAATAATTCTTTAGAAAGCGCTGCTGAAAGCTTGACAGGTAAAGCTGCAGGCAATGGAAATTTTTATGAGTTCAAATTCATATTTCAGTTCACACCATAACTGAAATAAGGACTTCTAGGTCTCTTGTCTACACTAGCACAGCTGAAAAATAAGCTTAAACATTTCAGATTATTATCATTCCAGATAGGCAGAGACAGAACACATTTCACAGCTTCAAGAAACAAACTAACAGTAGAAACCTCTTGTTATCTATCCATATGAACAGCTACAGAACATTCCCAGTATGCTGTCCCATTTCTTTCTCTCCTTGTGAGGCGCAGTCAGGTATTGATTTGAAACAGACTTGGTTTTGTCATACTACCCCAAGATTTTATGCAAAATATCTGGGCTCCATTCATAAAGAGATAGTTTTCCCATTGCAAAGATTCTTAACTGTTTTGTGAATAATAAGCAATCAGATTTACAAATCACTCAAAGTCATTTGACTGATCATTGCAAGTCTCAAAAGAGTGGTAAAATCATCCAGAAAAATACCACCTTAACGGCATTCTAGAAATATGTTCATAAACTGATTCAAAGTAAAAGCGTTGCTTTGATGTGACATGTGAAAAAAACCACCTAAAATAGCCACTACACACTACAGACTATCACTGACAGTACAGAACACTCAATTTCAGAAGCCACACAATCCACTGAGTTTATAAGTTGGGGGGGAAGGGTTAAAAATACTATTGAGACTTTTCACTTCTACCGCTGAAAGAATTTTCTAGACACTTGTCTTGGGGTGACTGTGCTATTGTATCCCCTACCATTGCTCTATGCCCAGACATGATTCCTGAGCCTTTCTATGCCTTTAAAACTGGATGCAAGAGACAGAGGAAAAACTGAGCGAACTTTTCAAAACAGTTTGTGCTTCAAGGACACAGAGATTAGCTACTTCTGCGGCGGGCAGNCTCTCCAGAGCGAGAGATTTTATTATTTAGTATTATTAGTATTGTTTTCCTGTGTGTTTGTTAAATAAATAGTTTTATTTTCTCCTTCACTTTCCTCTGAGGAAAATTTGTTTTTTCCCTAACCCAAGTGGGGGAAGGGGTGGTTTGTAACCTGCCTTCCTTCGAGGAGACGTCCCTTTTGGACGTTTCCCTGAATTTGGCCTAAACCATCACAACACTCTGTCAAATTTTACATAAATTTATAGGTTTTTATAATCCAGTAGTAATTTTAAACATATTACTCTGAAAGAAATATGGTACACATTTAAGTGGTTTCCCATAAAGCAAATCACATCTGTTGTACTGCTTAGACTGGTGTGATGTTTTCTTCATAGACTATGAAGGAAATTTTCCCAAACAAATCAGTTATATTCCAGAAAAAACAATTTATTATTCATTATGTATCACTGTATCAGATACCTCCATTAGTACAGAAACTGCAAAAAGAAGCAACCAAAGTCTATCCTAAACTAGAACTGAAACTTGTACTTCCTGTACTCTTACACCGTTTCCTGTTTATGAAAAAATAATATCAGTTACTTCTTTATTTATATTGTATCCCTTTAACTGACCACTCAACCATTTAAGCTATCAATACATACTGTCATCTCTTATTCTGGGATGTCAAGATCTGAATCTCTATTCATGTACATATTTCACAAGAAATTTAGATTTATTTTGTAAACTAATTCTTCATTAGTTTACCACAGAAGTCTTCACCACAGAAGTCCGGTGCCAGCATCCACAAATCCCAAAGTTTTCCAGATGGACTCAGACTCTAAACTACACTGTTCTTCTTTTTCTATTCTATCAATCAGTGAAAACATTCAGAGTGTTTCTTTTCGTTGATATCTTCCATATGCCATATGGATAAGGATTGGTAAGGATTATTAGGAACAATGTCACCAGTAAGACTTTATGACATACATACACGTTTATTCTCCAACAGCATAAAGTACTGAAAAGCAAAGAGGCCTTTCTCCACAAGAAGCACTTACAGTCCACTGAAACCTGACACAAGGCAAGTGTGATATACACCAGATGTACTGGAGGGCAAGCAGGCCAGCTGAAATTCATCTTGATCAGCACTGCCAATTAGAATGTGCCAACTCCCACTAATTAGCTGAGGTTGTAATTTTCCCTTAGTTTAATAACCAAAAAAGAAAGCAGTACTTAAGACAGTGGAGTAGCAAGTCACAATTACTGTAAGTTAAATGCATATAGCATTACAGAGTAATTATAACATCCTTCTATCTCACACATCTTTTCACAAAGAGATACCTTCAGAGAGAGGATGTCAGCAACATGCTTTGGGCAGGCAAGTATAGAAGCCACAGTGTTTACACCCCAGAGCAGCATTCAGTCTCTAGACTTCCATCAGCTATTCTACTTCAGACCACAAGTTAGAGTTTTGAGGGCTTTTTTCTATTTCTTTTCAACTGCTCTACCAACCTACCTGAAAGTGAAGACAGCAAAAGCAGCTTTAAGCTGGCCCTGTATGAAAGTTTCTCATTGTTAACCCACATTAATGGCTGATTAGAAGATCAGGCTATTTATCATTTTTTCATGTTAAATTTATCGTGTAGCACGGTGCTTCAGGGCAGGGAGGCATGAAGTAAAATAACATTACAGTGTCAGCCTCAGCATTCTTAAGGGCCTCCTACTCCTTCCAGAAATCAAATTACATTTGATAAGAGTATTTTATGGCAAGGAGTGAAGAACAGTCATATATTAGGCTTAAAGTTGAGAACAGGCTGGCCAGGCACACAAGACTGTTCTGCATCAAGCACACAAAAGGATTCAAAACTTAGTTTTTAGGACCTTCAGCAGTAACGTCAGCAGTATGCAGCATTATGTAACTCATCCTTAGCCAAACCCTGCTTGCATGCATTTCCATCCTCCAGATATTTAAAACCCAAGACAGCAAATGATTAGAGTGCAAGGCAACCACATGTTTGTTGCATGCAGTTTAGTCCCAGTTGCTGCAAGAACACTTGTGCAGCAGTACATCAGAATACAACAGGTGATCACACATGCAAATATAGAGCCACTTTCGTATCTTTTTACCCAAATAAATAATGTATCAGACTTTAGTTCACTTTCTCTTTTCCACAGAGAAGGAAAGAGAATTAAAGGGGGAAAAAAAAGGGTACAAGGGTACACATACAAGGCAAGGAGAAGGTTTATTTCTATTGTACAGCAGTCTATAGGAGATACTATACATTAAAGCTCAAATACGCCATAGTGGTAAAAAAATAGCTTTTTTTTTTAAGGCAGTTTGTAACAACTAGGTTTTGATAGGATTCAAATTCCTCTGACAATAGCCAAGCACTCATGAACTTCCAGGTTTGACCACAACAGTTTTTACTTTGCTACAAAATCAAGTCTCAAGGGACAATGCTACATCACTAAGAATGCAGCATCCAACCCTAGTCACTAAGACAGGTCAGAGAACTACCCAGCTGAAGGCTCTGGACTGATTTTACAGTCCTCTTACTACTGAGACTAAATACCTACACCCCTCTCTTCAGACAGCAAATTCACATGACCATAGCCCATTACAGGGGCAAAAAGAGAGGGCAGGTGCCTTTGAGTGAGAACTTTCAAAGATAATTGTACAAAGACCAGTATTCAGACATCAAACCAGATGTTCATCTGTCCCCTTTTTCACACTCAAAACTACTACCTCTTCAAGGCCCTTGTAGAAAAAATACTGAAGATGCTCCTTTGATATTAGCCTTACAGTAGCTACTAAGTTTGTTACTTTTGAATAGCTGAAAGGCTCTGTAGTACATTTATAAATACTGCTTAGTTAGAAGAGGAGATGGTCAAAGAATACCATACAACAAGCATATACTGGCATTTACATTTCAGATTATTATCATTCCAGATAATAATAATAATAATAATAATAATAATAATAATAATAATAATAATAATAATAATAAAGAACAGTAACACACAGTAACAGAAGTCAGAAGACTTTCAGAGAGCAGTGTCTTCTATGTTTTAAACAGCTATGCTAGTTCCTAGTCACTCCTCTAAATAGAGCACTCTGTAGAATTAGATTATGAGATGAAAAAAATTCAAAGGTGACAAAAAGCATATTCTAACTAAATGAAATTAAATTAAATTATAGTCTTGTTTTGTACCAAAGGAGTCATTTAAACTGAATGGCAACTCAGCAACAATAGGCTAGATGCTGATTCAAGCCATGATATGACTCCTTCCATGCAGGTAAAACCTGTAACAGCCTTGAACTTCCTTTAATTTGCACCAGCCTAGACTATGCCTTAAGGATTCTGCACCAGGCAGGGACACCTAAAGCCTGCCCAGTACCAGAAATATTAAAAAACAATATTCTCAAGCCCCTTCTTTTATTAGGCAATTTTTAGATCTTTGAATGCAGTCAATCCTCAGTGTTACATTAAGTGTATAAAATCCTTCTCAATCAATTATTTAAAAGCAATCTCTATTTTCCTTAATCCTAAATGGAGACACCAAACAGCTATGGCATGTTTTCTCTTTCTTCTCTCAAATCTTATCTGTCTTGCACCACAATATGTTAAACAAAGAACACCTTTATTCAACAAATATTTAAGACAAACATTCATATAAAGCAAGTCTTATGGCAAAGAATGGGCAAATTCTACTCAGCACTAACTACACACTAGTAGATCCAGAAGACGTTTCTGTATATACTGTCAAGAGCACTAGAGTTTGTAATTCTCACACAGATACTTGAATAGCTTGCTTAAAAGTCTCAGGTTACGATACTGTCATTTACAGTACCTTCCATCCTCTTGTTTAATATTGTCAAATTGCTATAAACTAGTGGCACATAAGAAACAAATAAATCAAAATTCCTAAAACATATAGAAAGGGATGGTAACATTTTCTACGTTACCTAAAATCAGATTAAAGTAGTTCATTTTCTGAGGGGCTTCATGCTTTCTAACAGTCACCAGACCACTGTTAACACTGCTCAGGAGTCTCATTCTAAAGGTCTTCCTGTGGTGCAACTTTAGTTCTCTCAGCAGCGTGCAAAAATAAAGCCACTATAAGCAGACACAATGATATGAGACATTTGTCTTGAAGTCTTTTGAGTCTTATTCACCCTACTCACTGCATTCAAAAAAACTGGAATAAAGATATACACAACAGACAAACTATACTTCTAGTATCACTATAGCGTAAATTTTTGAACAGTTACTCATGACTTAGACCAATAATTATGAGGAGACAATTTTTTCTGATAATTTAGTTGCAATACGTTCAGGGAACAAGATCTTCAGTGAATAAGTATTTAAAGAATATTTGAAGAGATGAGGCTAAAAATTGATGGTTAAAACAGATATTTACTACATACCAAACATGTCATGCATTACATCAGAATGCACTTAAGTGACTTCCTGCATTAGCAGAATGAACCAATGGCATGTTCCTGATTTCATTCCTCTCTTGTTCTTACTTTCAATTGTTTGACCCATACCAAGTTGTAGATATCTCTATGCTTGCATTGTCATGGTTTAGGAATAGTATTCTCAAATTTAGTGCTCCTTCTAAAAACATGTGTGCCATTTCCCCTCCCGCTCCAGTTGCAGGCACAAAGGGCAAAGATCACAGGTTGAGATAGGAACAACTTACTGGAAACAGCAATGAGGTAAGAAAATGAACAATAACAGCAACAATACAATAACAAAAGGTGTAAGAAAACTAAACTACTCACATGGAAAGACCCTGACAATAAACAAATACCAGACCGGCCCATTCCCCATGTTTCTCAACCAGAATGCACCTCTTCTCCCCAGAAAAGAGAGAGACTCCCTTTCCTGGGCTCCCAGCCATGATGTGAGGTGGCATAGAATAACATTTGGGCCTTAGCTATGCCCCTTCCTGGCTACTGCTAAAAATTAAACCTGTCCTGGCTGGAACCAGGACAACACCTTTGGAATGAGGGGTGGGGTAGGGAAGGGGGTGAGGAAGTTAAGTATTTTTCTCCTAACAATTCTAAGATTCCAGATTTCTTTTTTAATCACTATATCCTGGCACATATTTGGCAATGAACACTGCACTGTTGATTAAATACTGTCCTTTGATACTTGGAATAGTTGGCTCAACTTACTCATTTCATTTAAATCAGGGTGAGGGAGGGCTGGTGGTGTTGGTTTGTCAGTACATTTTACTCTATCCCAAGTTTAAGAAGATTTTCAAAAATGCTTTGGACTAAGAATTCTAGATCTCTGTAGCTCAAATAAAATTTAAATCAAAGTGAAAGAGCATTGAATTTTCCACTTAATACAACACAAAAAATATTTTAAAATAGCTTGAGAGAAACCCTTAGGGTTTATTAAATTAAAAACATGCTGATCTGGAATTCAGCACTTGCACCAGTCACCTTGATAAATTAGAACCTCATACAGATGAGCATGTAAGCTATCTTAGTTTACTCACAATATACCAAACACATGAAGAGGAAATTACCTCTAGCTGGACTAAATGAGTTCTTAGTCAGGTTTATGCATGCCTATAAATAACAGTGTCAAAACAGATTCATGAAGATGCTTCAAGAGGTCATTCATTCACTACTCTATACTTGGTGGAAAAATTCTTGAATTATATCTGTGTTAATAAGCACCATCATTTTTAGCTGTACTTCTTTACCTACCTTCAGATGTTTTCCAGCGTTTCCACAGATCCTCAATGGTGATATGTTTGTCTTCTCTGTGCAGGTGACTATGTTTGTTAGAGGCATCCTTGTATTGCATATCTTCCCTTAGAAACTGAAGAAAAGGGAAAAAAACATCATCTTAAATGCCAAAATGACAATTTCTGAAGAGAAGCTACACAGAAATCAGGTAGAGTCTTTGCTATTGCTTCCCCATGCAAGCAGTAGAGAATTGATCTGAGTTTTCCACATCAAAGACTCAGAAGGCAAGTTAAACATTCTTACAAGATTTGTTTTTCTCAATTATTAAATCCTAGAAAAACTGATGAGGCAGTTGCTAGTATACTAAGTTTAACATTATTACAATGCCTTAGATTTGCAGTGATTACAGGAATGCACCACACAGTCTTACTGTGTATTTCTCTATTCTGACGACATTTAACCAAAGTCACCTCCTTGAAAATAAGACCATGTAAGATTTGTAAGTGTGCCAGTCATTTGTGGATGAGTAATACCTGAATCCTGCTATGCCAGTTAAATGCAGCTGCCTGAGGGAGGAGAGTAAGCTGTTTACTAAATAGTATTAAAGTCTTTTGATTAGACAACAAAAATCTGACTTCTATTCATCGAATTAAAAGACAGAAGTCATCTGAGGGCCAATTTTCTGCTTGCTAATCATTCCTCAGTGGTTACACTCCAAGCACAGAAGCATTACATAAAGCTGCTTCATTTTCAGTAATTAATAGGACGCCTTTTAGCAAACAGATAAAAAGGAAGATCATGCAATCATGACATACAGAGTGTGTGGTAAGGCACTGGCACAGGTTGTGCAGAGAAGCTGTAAATGCCCCACGCCCAGCAGTGTTCAAGGCCAGATTGGATGGGGCTCTGAGCAACCTGATCCAGTGGAAGGTGTCCCTGTCTACAACAGGGAAACTGGAACTGGATGATCTTTAAGGTTCCCTCCAACCCAAAGCATTCCATGGTTCTATGATAAAATTTTATGATGGCAGTGTTGTATCAGTATTCCACAAGTCACTCCAAACAGTTCTCCAAATACATACCCAAGAAAAACTATGGAACTGTAAAACCCTTTTTTTTTTTTTTATTTCATACAGGCTTAGAAAAGTTGGAATACTGGTTGGCAAACCACCTCCCATTAATAGTGGAAACCTTCCATAAGTATCAGTCCCTGAAAGTATTGTATGAACAGTCTCTGTGGGTGAAGATCTTAGTATTGGTATCAGAAAACTAATAGCTGGTACTAACAGTACCAGAAAACTAAGTCATCTTCCACAGTAGATAGCTTGCTTTCTTCAGTTCCTGAAGGATAAAGCTGCTCAAACGAAGCCAGCTACGGACAGTCACGACAGCTAAGTCAAAAAACAGCCTTTTATATGGCTGATCTTATGTCATCACTACTTCAAGAGAGATGAGGAAGAAAGCCAAGCTAGTGATGCACTGCAGAAGAGCTCATTTCTTAAAATTCAGTCCAGGTAATAATTTAAGTGCAGAGCATCCTGCAAAGGCTCCATGTCTAACAACGGCTCCATTTCTAACAAATCCAGAGATTATACCATTCAGAAACTGCAGGAGATACTGAAAAGTAGTCAACATTAAACAATATTATTAACTCCTAATAAAAAGAGACAGAATACAATAGCAGAAATATGCAACCAAAAGCTAACACTTACCAAGTCTCCCTAACTAAAATCTTTTTACTAGAATGTACGGGAATCTCAAACTATGGGAATGGATTCAAGTTTCTCCTCTAACTGATGGACTTGGGATAAAATACCAGTTGCCTTCCTTAAACGAACCACACAGCCATAGTGTCCAAATACCGATTGGATGCAAATCCTCTCTTATTTATCTATTACTTCAAAACTTTTTCTGATTGTCAGACATTAGCTTTGTAAAGCCTTTTGATTCCTAAAATAGCTCCATTCAGCCCATACAAACTGCATAAGCATTTTTAACTCCTCTTCCCCATGTATATAAGAATGACATAAATTGAGACATATAAATATATATATATGCACACACATGCATATACATGAGAAATATATGAGAAACTTAGAAAATATATGAGAACTGAAAATAGCAGCCTGTTGGGGCAAAAACAGTTACAAAACTTCTGAAAAGCCATGGATCAGCAACAGTGAAAAGGTTTAATAAGCACAGGACTGTATGCTGTAACTGTATGCATATGTAAAAATATCTGTTGCATATTCCATTGTCCAAGTGGGAACTCTGAATACTTCCCATATTGGCAATACTACCATAAAGCTGGCAAATTCTACAGCTGTCATGCAACATGCAACGAAAGACGGATTATCTTATTCATTCCCACTCCATGTTTATTAAAGTCTAAACTGAAGAGCAGGAACTAAACAATAAGAAAAACAAAATAATTTTCTTATCCACTAATGTCCCTAAGCCTTTCCAGGTTATGGTCCAGCCTTACAGATGGAACAGCAGGAAAGAACTGATGTTTTCCCACCTTACCTTTTCCCTCCAGACTGTAAGTATCTACCATCAACTGATATCCCCAGTATATCTTTCGGGAACTTGCAAAAAACATACTAAAAATACAGCAAAAACATGTATTACATGTCCCTCTCTGTAAAGATTATCTCTTCTCACGTGGGAGTTAAGGCAAATGCTAAACCCTAGTTTTAGTCTAAACGCTCTTTCTAGTGACTGATAATGCACTGCCCTTGGAGAATCCAAATGTCAGGCATGGACTTTTTTTTCAAAACAAGTGTTGTAGGGCGATCAAGTTTCTGAAGAGGAACAGGATATGTTGTATATACAGGCTTAGGCCAATTTTGCATCTTCTCAGCTAAAACTCAGACCACTTTTGTTTGTACAAACTTGCAACCTTTACTTATAGTTACCAGTAAAGGCTGTAAAATACTAAAGGATGAGAACTTTTGTTCAGTTGCAGGTGCTGTCAAGGAAAATCTGAACTGCTGTTAACAGTACTACTCACATGGTTAGAAGTAAAGAAGAGAAGGAAGATGGCAACTGATCAACAAAAAGCTTCAAAGGGTTACACCTCTCCCCAGACTAAGCACGACCAGGACCCTCCGGAAAGCATCCCGATTTAACCCCGGGGCGCAGCGCGGGTTCCTCGGCACCCGGGCCGGCGGCTCCTCCTGCAGTTCCGCCGCGCCGCCCGCAGAGGGCGCAGGGGGCCCAACAGCGGCGCGGGAAACGCGGCTCCAACGAGATTTCCCGGGAGAAGGGATGAGAGTACGCCTGGGTTATACCGAGACACCGATTAGAATATTTCACTACGTCCCTTTTTTAAAAGCGAGTAGCAACCCACAAACTGGAAAGCAGCTTGCAGTTAGCCAGTACAGTTACTCCTCAGGGGCAGAGGTAGTACATCTACGAGAACTTCTTGCAAGTGAAAAGCCCCTCTTCTGTTTTGAACTACCCGTATTGCTCCCAGGTCCTGTGAAAATAACCACGATGACTTCCTCAAAGAGGTTCTCTGACACCGCAAGGTCACAACACTAAAGTTGCAGTGCACATAGCTGGAAAGAGGTCATCAGATTTCACGGAATAAGTGCATTCGCTAATCAAGAGATATATAACAACATCAAACATCTTTCTTTAGTTAAAAAGATTTTTGTTTCAAAAATGGCCTAATACGGAAGTGCTTCTTTAAGAAAAAGAACTGAGACCTAAATTGAAGAAAGACAGAAAAACAGAACAACTCTAGTTAAAAAGAGGATTTTTCTGTTCCTTGTCATGGCAGCTAATCTCTCTTCTGTTGCCCTGGTCATTAAGTATACAAAGAAAAGGTTAGAAAAATAACTCTAAATGGGGAGGTTAAAAGAATAAGCTCTAAGAAAAACACATCTGAGGATTATCTCAGCCAACATAATTACTCAGGAAGGAGAAGTCCTTTTAAGACTACAAAGCTGAAACCAAGAAAGCAGAAGATAAGTTACCTAAAAACTCTGCATGACACAAAAAAAGCCATTTGTCAAAGTAATTACTTCAAAAACAAGTAGAGAATAAAAAAAACACCACACCTAGACATTGAAACTAGAGTTTTGATCCCAGAAGTACTGTAACAGCTGCACCTCTACAAAGATTAACATCCCTTCAAAATCCAAGGTTCAGCAGTGTAGTAACTCCAAAGGAAACCTTCTCCTGCCTGGAGGGGACAGGACTTGTGGAGCGCTGGAAAAGTCTCAGGATCAGGTATGCCACCACCTTCCTCCCTCTTCAGAAAGTCTTTAGTACTGTAACTTTCACCAAAATCCCGTCAACTAATAACCAAAGACTAACCTGACATGAGACAAAAAAAAAAAATTTGGGCCATTCCAAAAGAGGAAAAGAGACTCTCCCAAAACCCAATACCAGTTTGACTCGTATTGGAGGGAGCACTTGCAAACTAAACCCAAATGCAACAATATAAAAAGTTAAAATATCTATGCTGCAAGACACACTTGCAGGGCAAACAAGCAATTGCATACTTTTGAGAATGCCACTGGAAAAGTAAAATTAACCACACTCACTAACTGCAGCAGGAAGCACTCTCATGCTATTTATATTTTGTTCTGGGTGAAGGCTCAAGTTTATGATTTTCAGTTTCATCAACTTAAAACAGACCCTCTAACTGACAAGTTTACTTCAAGAGCAATTAGTAACATATCCTGGCTACATATTACTCTCTCCCTTGAGCATCTATTCCTCAAACAGTGTTATTTCCTTTGGTTTTATTCCTTCAAAGGGAAACCTGCAAAAGTTACAATTTCAGATTTCCTATAACCCTTCAGATAAAGCCAGTCACTGTGAGACAGCCTTTTAGCACATTTCCTCGCATCTATTGCTACAAGACTTGTTGCAACTATTGCAACGTCACATGTACTGACTAAATTGTGATGGCAAATATGCTTTTAAAATGCTTACTAGGATTCGGGTATCACTGTCTACCCTACAGAAATGCTATGAAGTCAAATAAGAAAACATATTTAATAATATTAATAATAAAATTAATAATAAAACATGACTAGAAAAACGTAGGACACAGCCAGGAAAGTGTTACCAAGTATATCTTAAGTAACCTACACATTCTATTGAAAAAAGATTACTGCATCTCAAAACAAAACTGTAGCTATCTACTGCAAAGTAAACTTTGCAATCTCTTCAAAGCCAAGATAGAATTTCCAAGGGATCATTTCATTGTAGCAGGACTACATAATGAGGTGCAGACAGCTACATATTAGCTTAAGTATCTCCAAGTAGGCAAGGCATGAGGTAGGTCCAGTCCAAACCACGTCAGAACAGGTTTCTATGCAACTGTACCCATGATAACATGTGCTGCCTCTCTATAGGGCTTCCTTGCACAGCTGTGAACTAACACCATCAATGTTTTCACACAAGACCTGGCTCCTCATCCTGCTCTGAAAAAACAAACTGTCTAGACACGTTCAGAGTTGCTTACAAAACTTCAGGAGGCTAAAACACACTCTGCCTGGGGACAAATATATTAGCAGTTGAATGCAAAAAAAAATTAGTTCATAAAAGACCTCTATTAAGAGAGCCACAACAAATGAAGGAATTCAAAGTAATGCAATAGCTTTGGGGGAACAGGTTTGCTGCACTGGTCAGGAGGCTCAAAATCCTTGTTTGAAAGATCAGTGTTTGTAACAGAATGCCTTGCACAGTGAGATGTAAAACACACTCAGGAGCCATCCCAGTGTCATGACAAAATAGTTATAATGTCTTCAGTTTCTGAACCACCACAGCACATATTTTTCCACATGCAGAATTTTGTCTAAACAGCTGACACCAAAATATTAAGTTGTTTACAGAAATATGAACTCCAGTTTAAGAACTTTCATTACATAAATGACAAGGACAAAACCAAAATACTAACGGAACTTGAAAGGACATTTAACATCTTGCTGAGAGTATATTTCCAGAGAACAAAATGAAGCCTATCCCTGTCAGACTTCCTACAGCCGAAGTGCTATAATACTATTACTATTCCAGATCATGCTAGCTACTTTTCCTGTTTTAATCGTTGTATAGAAGAAAATAATCTTCCCTGGTTTAGGCCACCTCAATTAGATTCTATTTGATTCTTGCCTCCAGACAACATTTTTAAGTCAGGCACTTCAGTGTATCATTTTTGAGGTTCCAACTTCTTTGACCATCCTGCCACTGCTAAAAGTTATTCTCTGATGCTTTCAATGCTGCAGTCTCTTATTCTCCTTACTGTACTTTTTTGTCTCCTTTTTTTTTTTCTTTCTTTTTTCTTTTTTTTTTTTTTTTTGTTGGGGTGGAGGGCATGGGGTAGGGTGTTGGTGGTTTTCTATGGGGTTTGTTCAGTTTGGGTTTTTTTTATTAAGTAACAATTCCAGTTCACTCCCTAAAAAAACTTTAACAAAATATGAAGTGATCTGTCCAGAGATCCCATGCAAAACTGTATATTTGTGCCTTTAGCTTGGTGAGATATTAGACACACAGTAAGTTACTAATATTTCAAAAACATCAACTTATTCTAGTACTGCAGAGATTCCTTGAGGAAATGACTTCATGTAGGACCTATATACGAAGTTCTTTGGAAACAGGAAAAACCTATGTAAATAGTGAACATACGATAAGTCTGTTTTATTGCTTGTGTCTCATCATTAAAACAAAACACGTTCCCATGGTGCAACAGATGCTTCCTGAGGCAGATAGCCTCCCACAGCACATGACTAAAACCTCAATTAGTAATACTACATTCTCCCTTTCAGTTACCCATTTACAGCCTACCTCTTGGAACTAGCTTAAACAATTGCAAACCTTGACATATAAAGTAACGATATCAGCATCTAGGTGTGATAGGAAAATTCATATTAGCCTGTCCTCATAATAAGCAGAGGGGATTATTTTCCTTCCTTTTTCCTTTTCTCTGCTGTACCATACCAAATAATAAGGAAAAAATTAACTGCTCCATGCTCAGACTAGAGCCCCTCTAACTTCTGTAGAAGACTTCAACAAAATCCCTCATGTTTTGCTGGCTATTAAATCCTATGTTAAAAATTTAGATCAGGTTTCCGCACATCAATTTTATCGAGGTCAAATACAAGTTTCTTTCCACTCCATACAAAGTACATCCAAAAGTCTCCTAGTATCAGACAATTTTTGAGGAAATAAGAAATATCTTAGTTCAAATTTTCTAATGTCCTAGAAAAATTCCTTCTTTACAGAATGGTCTTATGTGGACCTTCATTTTACAGAGGAAAAACAAGAACAACCTAAAACAGGGCATGAAGAAATTAGGAAAAATAAACCATGTGCAGATACAATGTCTGGAATCACTGTTGGGAGTTAACTGGATTAGAAAATTAAAATAGTTAAAATAAATAGTTCAACATCTTTAGCTCTTTTTACCTTCCTGTCTCAAAATAACTTACTAACAATAACTTCCTTCCTTGGTGTAAATATACCCTTGTAACACTGTTGTAGTGCTGGTTAAACAGCAGAAAGTTATTCTACTTTGTCACATTCTTCCTGCCAAATAAAAAGCTAATGAACATCTAATCAACACACTCAATATGCTGCTCTTCAGGAGTCTTGTAAGTAAAAACCATGCAGAATAAAACAGAAAATCCATTCCCTGCTGTTAAGTAAAATCCCTGTATTTCATGTAAGCTTTACTTCTAATAAAGTGGGTTTTTTAATTATCAGTCCTCATTCTTAATCAAGATAAGCAGCATTACCCACTGTGACAGAACAAAAAAAAATCTGCTTCTGAAATATAAATAGGACATATTTAGTACATTCAGACCTACTGTAATCAGGTAACTATGTAACTATGTTGTGTAAATGCAGATCTTTTAGAATTATGGTAAAGATTTGGCAAAAGCACTACAAGAAAAACACAGAGGTTACTAGCTTAACTTGCAATTAAACTGCATTTCTCATTAATTTCAGGTCTGCATTTAATGTCTTAGAAGAAAGCACTCCATGCAAATACATATTCAGCACTGAATTGCATGGAAATTATATGTAGAAAAGCGCTAATTTTCAGGGAGTGGGTTATTAAATATTTCTTCAATAATTAAAAATGAACTAGCGGAAACAAGGGCTACAATTAAGCCATCTTATTTTATGCACAATGTGTAGTTTGAACATATAGTTTCACTCATCTCTAATTAGCCCAGCTGAACAGCAAGCCTCATCAACCATTATAATTTCAGCCATTTGAACAGGTTTTTAGAGTAGCTTCTGTTGCTTCCTCTGGAACAGGAAGAAACTTAAAGTCAGATATAAAGATGGTCCACTGGAAACCAGGACAAATCTTCTGAATACTAATAAAATGATTCCAATGTATAAATATTTCAGTATTTTCTCTTAACTTTCTCAACTTCTGTGTATAAAAAAAGCAGTACAAGTCAAGAGAAATAATCAAAGTGCTGGGAAGTTCCTCAGGAAGCTCACACTCTAACACTAATGTTTCAGCTTGCAGACTGAACTGTGACTGTCCCAAACATTCTGCAATAACAAAGGCAGACTATATGCATTATTTTTGAAAAGTCATGGCAGTCAGGTGAAGTCTCTGGTGACTGGGAAAAAGGAAACATCCCTCCTACTGAAAAAGAGAAGAAACAAAGACCTGAGAACCTAAAGACCAGTGAGCCTCACCTCTGTGCTTCGGAAGATCATGGCACAGATCCTCATGGAAGCAATGGTAAGGCACATATGATGAGGTGATCTGAGACAATCCAGCATGGCTTTATTAAGGACAAACAGTGTCTGACTGATCTGGTGGCCTTCTATGATGGAGTGATTGCAGTGGGTGATGAGGGAAGACCAAACAAATGTCATCTGCCTAGACCACTGAAAGGCCTTTGACACAGTCCCACATAACATCTTTATCCCCAGATCGGAGAGAGATGGATTAGAAGGGTGGACCATTTGGTGGATAAGGAACTGGCTGAATAGACACAGCCAGACAGCTGTCAATCGTTCTACGTCCAGGTGGGGGCCAGTGATGAGTGGTGCCCATCAGGGCTCTGTCTTGGGACAGGGGCTCTTTGATACCTTTATCAACAACACAGACAGTGAGATCAAGTGCACCCTCAGCAAGTTTGCAAATGAAATGAAACTGAACAGCACAGTTGAACTAACAGAAGGAAGGGATGTCATCCAGAGGGATCTGGACAAACCTAAGAATTGGGCCCATGAGAACCTCATGAAGTCCAAATGCAAGCTGTTGCATCTGCATTGGAGCAATCCAAGACATGAGCACAGACTGAGAGCAGCCCTACCAAGAAGGACTTGGGGGTGCCAGTGGATGAAAAGCTGGATATGAGCCAACAGTGTGCGCTCACAGGCCAAAAAGTCAGCTGCATCCTGGACTACATTCAAAGAGGAGTGGCCAGCAGGCTGAGGGAGTTGATTCTGCCCCTCTACTCTGCTCTTGTGAGATCTCACCTGGAGTGCTGCCTCCAGGTCCTCAGCACAAGAAAGACATTGACCTGTCGGAACAAGTAAAGGCAACCAAGATGATCAGCACTGGAGTACCTCTCTTATGCAGACAGGCTGAGAGAGCTGGGCTGTTCAGCCTGGAGAAGATTCCAGGAAGATCTTATTGCGACCTTCAGAACATATAGGAGGGATATAAAAAAGAGGGACAGCAACTTTTCACACAGGCAGACAGTGACAGAACAAGGGAGAATGGTTTTAAACTAAAACAGGAGAGATTTAGACTACAGTTAGGAATAAATTCTTTACTCAGAGGGTAGAGAAGTACTGGAACAGGTTGCACAGAGACGTTGTGGATGACCCAATCCCTAGAAGAGTTCAGAGTCAGGTTGAATGGGGCCTCTTGATGCTGTTTGCACACAGACACACAGAAAAGTAGCATCACATTAAATTTGACAATGATAATTCATAACTGAACTCATTCAGGGAGAACAATCTTCCCTTAGACGTTACAAAAAAGGATGACAAAACAGGGCTAGATTCTTCTCCCATTCATCTACAGTGAGAATGGGTGTCAGAACCATGTGACAATATCCTCCTTTTTAGGGTACATCTTCACTCCCCCTAGGTTCTCAAGCATGTGCCTAACAATGGCCAGAAAGCGAAATAAGCAAGCACAATGAAACTACATATGTTGCAGTGGCTAAGTCCACATTACACCCCCATGTTGCTACCAAGTGGTCTCTCCCCACATCACTGTGCCAGAAAGTTCTCCCTTCGTCAGGACCCCACTGGCCCCTGGTCCTCTCTCCCCTCCCTCCCCCCTCCCATTGGCCCTGTTATGTCACTCAACCTTGCCCCTACCCCCTAGCCCTCAGATTATTGGTTTTTGATGCTCTGCCCGCCCCGGGACCCCTCGGGATAAAACCAGGTGTGGGTGACTGTTCGGGGTTCTTTGCCTCTGTTCCCCTTGGAGCGCGTTTGTTCCCGGTCCGTGGTGCGGACCCAACAAACGCCTCGGAACTGCACGCAGAGAATCCCTCCCGCCTCTGCGTCTCCAGCACGCGCACAGACCGCGTGTGAGAGCGGCTGCTCGCGCCCACCTGCGAGGGCGAGGCTGTGCGCACGCGTGGGTGCTGGCAGAGCGCCGCCAAAGCGTCTCCACGAGGGACCCCGGGGGAAAAACGCAGCATCGGTCCCTCGACACCACGCATCGCGTTATACATAGACTTATCCATTCCTACCCAGTAATTCTGAGAATCCCAGTGATAAAGTTGAGTAAATGCAAGGGCAAGTCCTTTGCCAGGACTATCAGGAGCTTACCTACCAAACTCATTCAAGGACAGACACAAGAAGCTTCAGGCAGGTATGAATAACCTTCCTTAGGTCATAGGACTTAATTTACCATTAGTAAGCACGATGTTCTTACTACTTGCCTGTAAAATGTAAGCAAAACCAGAAATCTTTCTTCTAGACTGCTGTCTGTAACAGGTATTGTTTTGCACTATAAAGTGCCTGCAACAGATCTAAGGTAAACAGGATAGCCCAGTGATGCCTTAAGCAAGAAAACTTTGAGCAAAGAAACTGTAACACCAAGCAATGAATCACGTCAACCTTACTGCAAACTAAACCTATCACCATTTGCCCACCTCTTCCACCAAAAAAAAAAAAAGTAAAAGAAAAAGTAAAAGCAGCAGCTTTTATACATGGTCACACAAAACTTTCCTTTAGTCTAGAACAACGGACAGTAATATTCCATTTCAGACAAATACAGAAATTAGACTTTCCATCCATATTTGTCTGAGGAAAGGGCTGAATTAAGAAAAACAGCAACTACTCAAGTGCTGAAAGATAAAGAGCAGCTAGACAAAACAAAAGGACAAAAAAGACTTCATGTATGCACAAGTAAAGTTTTTTTACTCCTACCTCATCACTCTCATCTACTTCGATACCACCATCTTTGTCATCATCCATTTGCTTATGGATCATGCGGAGAGCTTCTAGGCTGAACCGGTCCTCCTCCGTAAAGCATGGCGGACTGAGCGAACTGCAGGGATCTGAAGTGGGGAGGACAAAAAAAAAAACCAACACCAGAAATATTATTTACTGTCACTTCAGAATATAAAGTTCCCAAGTAAAAGAAAGGGTTTAAATTTCTATATTGTGTACATGTACTTCACTACATATAATCACCAGGTCACAGATGTCAAATTTAGCCGTAAAATAGTAATTCCTACCAAAAAAGTGCAAGGCTTGTGTGTGTGTGTGTTTAAATCAACTCTTTTTTTATCCAGAAAGGAGTCCCAAAAAATAGGCTGGAATAGTTTTGACTCTTCCATTTATTCTTTCCATGCCAGTAACTTACTATCTCCACTTTTTCTTTTATCATCCACCTTTAGTTTATGTCAGTGCAGTGGCAAATAAAGTCACCACACTTCCCAACCTCCTTTCTGAAAGTCTGGACTAAACAAAGAGCAGTGGCAAAAAAGAAAAAGAATTATCATGTCATACAATCACAGCTTCATAAACAGGTAACAAAGGGATGGCAATCACATTGCAGATCAAATTCTGAATAGGTAGTACTACTGAACACAAAATACTCAAGGAGGACTGCAAGAGCAGAAAGCACATTGCAAAGAAAATTCAGCTGATAGTAGTACACGATGTATTAGTCCTGTACACTCTGATCACAAACTGCAGTCACTGTAGAGCAGGATTCCAAGTCAAAAATAGTACATTTTCATTTGCATTCATTACTGAAGGCTCATGATTTGCGCACATCTGATGGCTCAGCTTGCACCACATCAAATTGCTAAATCTGTGTTCTTTCCCTTCTACAAGGTACATGCCAAATGCTCCAAAATTCTACAATGCAGGATGATCAACCATCATCACACTGGCCTTGCACAGACCTTGGCATTAACTAACAGCAGCTATTTCTGATGTACTGAACACCAGTAAAGAACAGAAAGTGGAGAAGGATACAGAAATCGTTTTTTCAAAGTTGAACTTCAATAAGGTAGTGAATTCCCACTGTAATAGCCATTATAAAAATGCACTGACTAGTTCCATAAACTGTTACACTACACTTAAATCATATCAATGCAAGAAAAAATTGAGGGAGCATATGAGTAATTTTTGCTTCTTCTAATCTATCAAAGAATTAAGCTTTCATGTTGCTATAGAATTTATTAAAAGGCTCACTTCTCTAAGTAAAGGAAGCACATCTAGAAAAAGAGAGGAATCAAATGTTTTCAGAGAAAAATAAATTTTTTTGGTTTATGATTTCATACCAGCTGGATAAGCATGATTCTGCTTTTCTGACTAATATAAATTTTAAAATAATTAAAAATCAAAAAAAAGGAATGCATAACGCTACAAAGCTGGAAGTGCAAAGATAACAACCATGACATAGCTGGAATCTCAGACACATAATTAACAGGACTGGTTTCCCCAGCTAGACATGAGTCAATGCATTCTTACTTCATACTTAAGTTTTATTATACAGGAGTTAACAGAAATCTGTTATCTGTTCCCATGCATCAATAAAAAAAGCAAAAACAAACAAACAAGCAAAAGTCAGCAGAAAAAACCAGAACACTTCACTGACACTGTCCAAGAACTGAGAGGTGTTGCTTTTAGAACTACTTCATATAATTCAAAGACTGATTTTCATATTTATTAGTTACTAAATTACTAAATATGAAATATTACTGAATATTTAATTAATAACATACTAATTATTATTATTACTACTAATTACTAAATATTAAACCAGACCAATCACAAACAATATAATTTTCAGCTTTGGAATGCAACTGATATTTTATGAAGTAGGGGGTTTTCTAAATTAAAAAATATCCATTTTATTTGTCCATCTTTGTTTTATTACAAAAGGTTTCATTTGCACAATACTCAGCCTTTACATTTTTGCCTTGCAATGAAAAAATTACTATCATTGGAGGGGCTAAAGGACCTATCCCTGCAATTACGGGGTGCTTGGTGTAGAAAGGTTTCCTTTGCAATAATAATCATCTCAAAGTTCATCTAATAATTAAATTCCCATAACCATGAACAAAAAATATTATTTTACTTAAATACAATCATATCAGAAGAACAATCTTTGTATTACAAGTTTTGATCTACACTGTATCTTAAGTTAGAAGAAAGCATAATTGTCAGAACAGATAAAGAGATCGCTCAAACACACCCAACTTGTTTAATTTGTAATTAATTCTATCCTACCATGGAATTAAATTTCAGATACATGTGTTCACAGTTTGCAAGCACCCACTCAAATGTTTTTCCACTTTGTTAGCTGAAAGCCCAGTTTTTCAAATTAAAAAGGTTTTCTCAGAGTACATTTTCTCACAACTGAGGTTGGTCGGTTCCTTAATCAGGGCACTTATCTTAAATATGCCTTTTTAGAATATTTAAGCACGAAGGCACTTTAGAGAGCTATGGCTTTTCTTGAGAGAAGTAAACAGGCTGCTTGTGCTTCAAATGTCCCATGTGCTGGCTCCAAGAACACTTGATCTCTCTCTCTTAAGAGCCGATAGAGTGCCAATTGCTCTTTCTGGGACTGAGAAACACAGTCAGACCACATGTCAACTGTAATAAAAATTAACCCACTCTAGAGAGAATCCAGATTTACTTTCAAGTTTTATTTTCATCTGGTAAAATTAAGCATTTAGACTGACAACACTGGTCATCCCCTTCTTCAGAGAACAATCTCAAAGCAAACTACAAAGCCACTACCTACAGAATAAGTGAAAGGCATTTCACAAGCATACCTATGGAGCCCTACCTAATCCAAAAAACAGCTGATGGAAATTTAATCATCTGCAGTTCTGCAGAATATTCTATCATGCAGTAGTTTGCCTCAACTGCATGGCAAAAACAATTCAAATTAATCCTAGATGAAGTATGGTTACTTAACTGGATGTCTGAGGAGTTTTTAAGACAAAAGCCAAGAGAAAAGGTCTCAAGACACAGCAAATACCATAAATATAGCCCTGAAGCCCCACAACAAATCATAAGACTAGCTGATAATTTTTCACTTTGAATTGACACTATTGAAGATGTTCTGGGATTCCAAACTTTCTCTTGTACTTGAAGGGACAAGCCTAATTTAATGTCTAGACCGATTTCTCCATCCTAGTCTGGTGTGTTGTCATAAATACACTTAGTCCAAAATCATAGTCACAGGAAAGAACAAAGATGATAAACTCACTCAGGGAGTGAACCAATACCTTGGAATTTCAGCTTTCCTTTAATGAAAAGCACAGAAGAATCAGCAAAGGAAATACGACAGAAGGTGGACAAGAAGCATAAAAGCACAGCAGATGTCACCCCAGGAACGAGTTATTTTGTACCTCAGTTTTTCATGTTGCTCAAAGCAAGGAAGTTTCAGAACTAATGGTCATAATACGGAAGGAATTTTTTTCCTAAAAAACTAAATGTCAGACTCACGTGGCTCAACAAACTTGGCAGAGAATTTTGAAACAAACCTTCCTCCTGCCTTGAGGCAGTAACTGCCTCCCAGCCCCAGGGCAAGGGGGGAAGCCTTCACCAGTCCATAGGAGACTCCCATAGGAGACAGTCTGATAATGAACCAAGCAGAGTTATCCAACCCAAGATAAAGAAAACTTTGTATTTGTAGATATAGGGGAAATAACACTTTACACCCTTTCCCCTTGCCCCTCCTCTCCCCCCACTTCTCTCTTCTTCAGTGAGATTATAAAAAAAGTTTCAGTTTGAAAGTACCCTCAACTTAAGATTCACAGCTCTTTATTCCATTTCCTGAAGACAACAGAAGTTAAACTTAAAATGCGACATTGTCAACACAAGCCAGTAAGGAAAATTAATTACACCCTTATCTTCAAGCACTCATCTCAGCAAAGCCCCTGAAATTTAGTTAGGAATACACCATCAGAAGTGGTTCCAAAGCAAAAAGGTATATGCACCTCATAGTCTTTCATCCATCTTGCATTTGCTTTTCCCTAAACAGCTGCAAATGTTACAGATTTCAGAATAAAAAGGACTGACAGACCAACAATCTGCAGTTGGTTGCAGAATGAGCCTGCAGTTCTCTCACACACCTCCTTTTGCATATGGACACTGGAGCACAAAAGCTATGGCTGTGCCAAACCTGACAGAATTACTCCAACCAGGTGTTCGCAGCTCCAGTCTGGAACTTTTCAATGCCTGAAAGAGCCTTTTAAAGAATACAGGGACACACAGTAGCTTCATGATTTTTCACAAGTACCTGGAATCAAGTAGACACTTCCAAATTTAAAATTTAAATGCCTTTAAATTTTCCCATTAGTTCACTCAGAGCAACGTAGCAGTTGGGAGTTATTTGAAGAGACTGACTACTACACATCATTTTTGTTC
Organism: Gymnorhina tibicen; assembly: GCA_013399875.1. Classification (NCBI taxonomy): domain Eukaryota; kingdom Metazoa; phylum Chordata; class Aves; order Passeriformes; family Artamidae; genus Gymnorhina; species Gymnorhina tibicen. The sequence continues at coordinate 273,515 of VXAZ01005111.1, forward strand.
CGTGAGGATTTTCAGCATTCACCAAGAAAGAAAAGCACTTTTTTTACAATAACATATGGCAATCCTATGGAAGCCCGCAGGGTTTCCATGCCTGCCTCTTATTGATGAATTCAGAAGTGTACCATGTTGTGCTAGGTTTATGATTCCTCATTCCTACAAAGCCATCTGGGATAAAGGGAAGCCTCACAGAAAAGGCAAGCACTATAAAGCATCAGCTTCCTAAGTACATACTCTCGTCTTAAAATAACGATGTTTCAGTATGCCATGGTGTCAGAAAAGAATTTCTCTGTGTTTTCCAGACACAAAGGAGGTGTCCACAATCTCCAACCCCCTGCCAAATGAATCTTCACCTAACTGGGATTTCTATTTCCTTACATTCCTGTTTTACATGTACTTTAATATACTGTAGTTTCTTAATCAATTCAGTGACACCTTTCAAGGCAAAAAACCTCTAAGAGAACAACAATTTTTGAAGACCTGAGTACAAATCAGGGTGTCATAGATACAACAGGGACTAATGAAAACACTGAGAAGCAAGTGTTTTCAAGAATTTTACCTGATGTTCAAAATAGCTATTCACAGTGAAGGCAAACGTTTTTATCTTAAATCCTTACATAAGGTGTCACTAAAATCTTCAAATGCTTGAGACACAGCCTCAGAGTGAGATTCTTTTAATCTTTCAATTAAAAGCTCCCAAAGCAAATCACTCCTACTCTTAATAATTAAACTCCTCCATATGGCACGTAGGCTGAGCAGCATCTAACAGTTAACTTGACAAAGTAATTCGTGACATTATTTTTCACTGCAATTATTTAAATAAAAGTTCATGATTGCAGCACCTTTCCACTAAAAACATTAAAAAAAAAAAAAAAGACAAAATTTTAACAAAAAGTGTAGAATACCTTATCTTCTAACCACAACACTAATGTTACTTAAATGAGCTTCCTGAAGAGAAAAATGCAATAATACTAATGACAGCACGGCAAGGGGAAGGGGTGCAACAGGAACGGAAATTCAGGACATTGTTGTCCCCAAAGATTTTGAAAATGTTAAGTTTCACATTAGGCTTTTCCATTGCTCTGTATTAGAAATTTAGGTAACTTCTATAAACTCATGCAATAAGAGTAGATTAAATTCATAGATGAAGGTCCTGACTGCAAAGTCTGATATCTGGAGCACTTGTTCCTGAATACATGTGTAATGCTTAGTGACTGGTAACACTTCAGTTTAACAGAAAAAAAAAAAATCAACAAAAGCCCCAAACTATTTGCAAATAAGCTCCATGAAAACTGCCATGATTCTTTTAAAATCCACTAAGCACCTTCAGTAAAAAAATTACTTTTCAAACAGCCTTAAAATAAATCATTACAACTTCAACATGTAACAAGCTATTTTCACACGAGAGATTCAAATCTGATTTTGTCACTATTGAAAAGTGTCCATTTATTCTGCTGTTTCAGTATTTTTTCAGATATACAGATCAATTAGATTCTTTCCCCCGCATGGAAACCTGATGAGGCAAGCAAGGCTTTGGTTTTTTTCTTAACTCATCACTAGCTCATCTCTGCTTTCTCCACACCCACATAAAAGCTGTCTAATTCTAAACCTCATTCTCTATACACAGGGGAAAAAAAGAAGAATATCAGTGAGATCAGTTTATTTAAAGTAGAAATTCAGTCAAATAATGTTATTAACAAAATCAAGTGTTAAGACAGATTTATTAAAGCTCTTCTAACCTTTCCTAGACAAAAAGCTTCAAAACAAGCAGAAGGCACTTAATTTTCTGATCACCTGTTAAGACATTCAAAACACCACACATTATCTTAGAAAAATATTTAAGAACTTTGTACTCAGATAAACGGTAACTCAAAGAAAAAGATATGACAGGAATTCTCTAGAGAATTAGATGTGATGGCAAATTAATTTTGCTTTAATATAACTGCATTAAAAGCAACTATTCCAAATCAGCAATGCTTGTTTAAAAAGGAAGTTGCAAAAAGGGGGTTGAATATGTTAATCATGCCAAGGATTATTCTGTCAAGACAAAAATATCAGTATAAATACTTCATTTAGAATGATAGGAAATTAATTATTAAAATGACAACGCCACTCTGTCTAAATAAAAATCAAGAAGATGAATTCATGGCTTTTCCATCTTCTTCCCACACCCTCCCTGAGCAATTACACAGTTTGAAGGGAAGAGGAAGTTCGACAATTATTGTATACAATGGTCAAAGTAGACTGATTTAGAAGAGGAACTCCTGCCAACCCTAACAAAGCAGGACGAGAGGAAACTGGGAGATGCATCTTACGCAAGCCCCTAAAATCCTGTTTTTTCCTCCTCCTAACCTTACTTGTACTTCTATGATACTTACTATACAAACCTACAAACCCATATGGATATTCAGTGTAGAAAAGATGCCAAATGTCTGATATTTACTCTCAGCAACAGAAAAGTCTCTTTCACTTCACTTATATTTATTAGTACAAGACCAAGAAGGGAAATCCTTTTAAGTAGTTTAAATCTAAGTTTTTATTATTTGATAGTGAAGACTGTTTAATGCATCTTCAGAAATGTATGATGCACTCTGCACATTATAGTTATTATCAACACCTAAAATTATAATAGCTCCAAGAAAAAAAAAATTTCACACTTTCAAATATAACCTGAATTCACCTGGAGTAAACACATCCTTCACTCAAACAAAATTTAAAAGGACAATCTTATTTTCCATACATGTTTAGAAGTTAAAGCTATTTGAGAAAAAGGATTTAGTGAATTTTGAGTTCATCTGCCAATAGAACATTCATTAATCTGATGAAAAAAGTTACAGATTTGTATTCATATGTACTTGGTGACAAGGCATAACACGCATCTAAGAACATATAACAACACACTTCAAAGTTTTTTGGGTATTTTAGGTCTGATTGGTTCTCTACTGCTCTTCAAACAACTTTCTCCCTTTTCTAACAGCAGGAAGCTGGAAAAGATGCAGTATATCCCTGATTATACACTTCAATCTGCCCAAGAATTTGTCAGCTCTTAAGAAAGAGCAGCAGCATAGCATTTAAGCCACTTTGTTAATTTGGTCAGGAAATGAGAAGTGATATATGCAGGTGACTTTCAGATGTCTAATAGCATGTCCATGTGATTTCGAAAGCAAACTTGCTGGTAACCATTTTCTTACTAAAACCTCATTTTCTTGCTTAGAATTTCATCCTTATTTACACATTGACCTGGAAGCCTGATCTCCAGACACCTGGTGAAAGCCTATAATCAATATTCAGTGTACTCATTTCTATTCAAGTATGGCTCAAGAGCTAGAAGGAGCATGAACCACTAAATTCCTTTCTGGAAGACCGTGTCTGCAAAATATAGCAACCATGATAATATGGTTGATACACAAAAATTTACAGATTTTTTCATACTGAAAAGGTAGTTCACAGCTTCTAAGACTGAAAAAGGGGAAGGTAGGGAAGCACTGGAGAAAAGGATTTTAGCACCTTATTTTTTTTTAAGTGTAATAAAAGGCACAGAAAGTTTTACAGATGTGGGTTTAAAATTTAAAAACCATCTGACACTTTCAGATATATAAACTGAAATTTTCTAAAATTAGAGGAGTTCAATACAGTCAAATTAATTATTTTCATATAAAATTATATATATATGTATTTATCTTTAAACTTGAAGTTTTAATCGCGTCAGTGTTTCCTCTGATATATTTATTTTCACGTGTGATTCATAATCATATCCTATATCCATGAATCAGGCATGTAAGCATGACATTGCTGGCATTACTGAATTACTTCACTCTTCTACACCATCTGATCTAGTACGCATCTTATTAACTGTTCCAACCAAGGAATCAAATTTAATCCTCTGTGAGCACCATCTGTAGCATCATCAGTTCCCTCACAGTTCCTGTAACAACATGTTGTCAAGATGTATTTATACTTTAAGAGATCATATCAGAATTACACAACGGAAACCTATATTAAAAATATGTAACATAGTACTTACAATAAAGGAAGATTAAAATAAAGCACCAGGGCACTTTTTTTTTAAATACACAATCTGTTAGGATTCTAGCATTTGAGTATTAAATTTGCCAGCCTGTGTTTATACTTCCAGAAATACAAAGGCACTGAATGCATAGATTCATTTTATTTAATAACACCATAATGAAACACTTCCTTTTAGCCCCATTCAACATATCACTAATTTAAAGTATGTATGAATATCAGTTTCTTTAACTAGTCCTATTAGGTTCTGTGAAAATTTAGTAGTACAGATTGCTGGCTAGTTAAGGACTATCCTACTTCCAGAAGCTTACGTGAACTGCTCTGCTGTTAGCACTCCAACTCCAGATTGCATAACTGGCAGTTTTGCTCCTACTAATATGCTGCTAAATATTTTTCTCATGATGAATTTCTCCAAGCGATAAACCAGGCTGACAAATCTACTTATGGTGTCTCAGTTCACCTTGGCTTATTTGATGTTAGATTTAAAGAGCCTTTAAAAAAAAACAATCTTATAAAGAAGGAAAAAAAAAATTAAAGAATTAAATAGTCACACATCTCTGGAAATACCATATTATCATTATCCTCTTGCTCAAACTTAGCACAGATAGTAAGAGGTACAATTATCAGAATGTTAGAATAAACCATAGCTGCACATATCTTAGATACATCTTGGCTGATACTATTCTGACAAATGTATTTCTGGGCCCATAAACAGTAGCAAATGGTGTACTTTTCCAGTATGTACTTCATAGCTGTTAAAGGGCTGAATAAAACAGAAGGCAACTCTTACACAATGAGTACGCACTGAGCATATACTCTGCATAAAGTCATGCAATGGAATCACTCACAGTAGAAAAAGGAAACTCAGTAATAATTAAACAAGAACTCCAAAACCTAGAATAAGTTCTATCATGTTAGATTTAGCTCAGACTGATTGTTTAACAAAAACTTCATACTACAAACACATGGCTCTTGCCACCAAAACGAGTTAGATACAATCTGCATACAAGTTCAAAGTAGTACTATTCCACCTCTAGACAAACCTCAAGTCATCACAGACAGAAGAAAACAATAAAGGAAACTACATTTGCTTGAACAACACACCTTGCCAAATACTACCCGTACAGCTTCAAACACTGTCAGCTGCTCCCCAACAGCATGAGTGTATTTGGGATGCAGGGAAGAGCCAAGTTAGTAATTTCACATATGCTCTAAGGCAGAATAAGCCAAAGACTAATGCTAAAAAGACTCCCAGTTGTTCATGCCCCTGCCATTCGTTTCTGTCCCTGCACTAACTCCTTCCTGGTACCAACACAAGCACATTTCTACAGTCCTGCTGCAGGAAGGATCAGGAAACTGATTCCATCTGCATTTGCTCTCTATGCACCTGCACAAACACTTTGGACAGCAAAGGTGCAGGGGAGGAGGAGGAGGAAGCCCACGCAGAAGCAGAGATGTCCTGTACAGCCAGAGCGCTGCTGCTCAGCCCTGGTCCTGACGCGCCCCATGCTACAGCTGAATCCAGCCAGCAGCACGGCAGGGGACCAATACACTGAAAAAATGGAATGGAACAACATCTATGCTACTTGAGTGGAAAACTCCACCTCATTTTTTAGATCCTGGCTTTCACTACTAGGAGGTATAGGACAAGCATATGTCTTAGACAACTTGGTGCAATTAACAGCTATCAAGTGTTTTTCCAAGTTTTTTCAAGTGTATTTTGTGGCCTTGTAACACCTAAAACACACATTTGCAACACTATAGCAGGAGATGAAGTAATAGCAAACTCAGATAAAACACTCCACAGCATTTGAAAGAACAGTTTCAAACACCGCTGCCAGTAAGCTCACAACTTGTCCTTTCTCCAAGGCTCTCCCCATGAGCCTAGGGAAGTCACAAGCTCCAGGCATAGCACACTTTGGCTCCAGTCAGTCCACATCATGAACAAGTAGGCCTTGAAAGACACCACATCTCTACAAACATAACACCAGCAAGCTCAAGGTGTCTGCTAAGTGCACATCTGCCCCAAGCACTGATGTAATTTATGCTGTGCCTTCATTTAAGCTCCATTTTTTTTGACCCTTTTCCAAAACCTTGGCGCCAGAACATGCATTAAGAACTAAATACACAAAGCTATAAAAAAAGCAGCAGCATAGAATCTGTCCCAAAGCTGACAAACTACGACACTTGGCTACACAAAGCCAAATGAGTTTGTGTTTGGGAGTGTTTTGCTTTCTTTAGGGGCTTTTTAAAATTTTTATTGTTGGCAGACAAGATGACAGCTTTCTGAAGAGACAAAACAGACAGACATACTTAAGGAAAGCTCAAAGGAAAGAGCAAGAAAGTTATAAAGATCTTTTACAATTTAAGACTGTGACAACTGAGGTTATAACCAATTGCAAAAGAATATTGATATAAGGTATCTTTAAAGGTAACCAATGACATTAAGTAATATATAAATGAGGACTTAAGAGTAGATTAAGTCCCATTGTATGTTCCTGACATACACTGGGAAAAGTTGAGAAGAAATGAAGGGCAGTATGCTTTTTCCAGATGACGACACTTTTACTTCTGAGATTCATTACTAGTACTTTATGACATTTACACATATTCAAACATAAAATTTTAGTGTATAGTTTTGTCACATAAGAATTCAAACACTAGCACTGATTTGTATCTATCATATTTGAAAATACTAAAGCATGAAAAATAATATCCTAGATTCGTTTTTTAAACTCTGCTGGACACATACTGCAAATGGAGCTGTACCTCTTGCACTGCCTTACCAAAGCTTCTGCTGTTATTTGCTCTCCCCACCAGACAGTAGTAGGAAAACAGGCACTGAGTCAAACTGCAACAGGCAAGTGTTTCCACTACATTACCTCGTCTTAATGTATCAAGTATCAACACATACAGGCAGTCCATCATTTTCAATATCAAAAAGGAAGCAACGTCCTAAAGTTAAAAAAGCGATTTGCCTGTCATCAAACATAAACAAAAATAAACCAGAATCATGAAAGATTAATTCTACTTCAATACATTCAATTAGACTCCATTTTCAAAAACCACAGGAAGTTAATTTCACAAGAAAGGTGATTCTGCTTCCCACAGAAATACACTGCAAATAGAACATATAGAAAAAAAACAGTTTAATAAATCAGAATTGTTTTCAAGTATGTTAGGGTTTCTGTCTTGTTTTGTTGGGTGTCCTGTTGCTGGGCTGTGGCCTTCACAGACAATAAAATACATCTGAAGTTCTTCATTCACATCTCTGAGAAGCATGTTTGGTAATAGTATTCTGCTTGGTAATATCACTTTGGTTTAATTAAATACAAGGAACATACATACTCCAGGCTTTATCTCCAAGCCCTAAGTGCAATAACCGACAAAGCTGACATCCAAAAAACAACTATTCCATGTCAGTCACATCTATCAACCAGCACAAATGTTTTAATATTTTCTATACCAACACAGTGATTTGTAGGCTATAAATCTTTGCTTTAAATCTCCTTCTGTCTTTAACAATTTTAAAGCAATTTTTATACCAAGTCATCTGCTGGGGGCAGGAGGACAGTGTTTTTCTATTCTGTATTTCTGAAAAATAACAAGCAAAATCGACATAAAGCTGATACCAGAAAATGGGTAGCACATGTATGCCTTACTGCCCATAACAAAAGGCTACATTCTCTATTTGTGCTACTAAAAAATGAAGGAAATAGTTTTCTCCCTTCGTTAAATTAATTTCTTTACTGAAATTTAATTAACACATATAAGGTAACACTTGGAAAAGTTTCCAGTTACCATGAAAACAGAGAAACATAAAAAAAATCCTCTTCTGACATTTAAAATGTTTACTGAAGTTCTCTTGATGCAAGTGAAATTTTACTACCAATGTCAAACCAAAGCCAGATAGCACTGCCTCTAAAATATTTTTAAACTTACTCAGTTAACACTATTTAAAAAAGAAAAGAATCAAAATTTTTCAAACTAGGAGAATATGCTCAGCAAAATTTCACTCCTATTCAAAAATTCTCCCTGCAGAAAACACGCTGGAGACAGATCAAACAACAGCAGTATTTGCATATGTGACAAAGATGAGGCTATCATGAGAAGAGAACCCAACTTTGAAAACCATGGCTTTAATAGTTCACTTCAAAGTGGTATCATTGCAAATTCAAAGCTTAGTACGCTCACCATATTATAAACAGACAACTGTCTCACAGAATTATTTTCTCACTTCCTTTACCTATGATAACATTACACACAGCCTACACCAGACTATGCTACTGACCCACTTTCCTACTAGCTTAGTAATAATTAAGTTCTCAATTTCTCCTTCCTTTCTTCTTTAAAATTTAAATTTGGTATTCTTAAGATTTGTTTAAAGGAGAAGGTGTCAGGGCATTGAAGAAAAAGTCTTCCATCTAGGCATGTCAGAAATTCAATCTGAAATCTTTCTTTTAAGCAAGTCTACAAATTTACTTCTCTCAGCTTTTGGGAGCTGGCCAAATTATGTGTTCTTGCAATGGTGACATTCTTGCCCAAAGCACAAATCTGACTTTTAGTGGTCCCTTTTCAATCAGCATCCATCATCTCTTTTCAAAGGCAGATTCTACAATAACAACTGTGTGTCATCATCATCTCCTCCCCCCACCCCTGATACTGAGGGCTCCAATTCACAAATACAAATAAAAATTTCATCCTTATTTATGAAATCTTGTATCCTCACCCTATTTTCCTAGAATGCTCCTTGGAAGCACTCTGTAGTAAAGAAGTTGCTGATACAGCACATTTACATCCCAAAGCATAAAGTAAATGATAACAAACAGAAGAAACAAGGCAAGGCTGAAGAAACCCTCGGAAAATCCTGATCAAATCCCAAATAAGCTTATTGGTGCACAGGTTTTACTTCCTTTCAACATGTATTTCTCATGTCAATAGTACAGAATGTCTGTAAATGCAAAATCTGTTGACATCACATCGGTTAGAACCAATACATTGTATATAACGAAGAGAGACGAGTTTCAGTGGAATTTAAGGCACGCTAAGAGAACAGGGTGTCTAGAATTGGTAGGCCTCTAGAAGCCCAGAGTTTGAAAACAGGGCAGTAACCACCCAGAAGAAAGAACTCATCTCAACAAGAACAGGCATGTCCATTCAAGAATGAGGGTGTTTTTAAAGCTACACTGTGTTGTATAAAATTGCTTTGTATCTTGCAGTTCTTTAAGAAATACTTCTTACACAAGGAGACATTTTGTAGGCACAACCTTATGAAGGCAAATAACTAAACATCTACCTGCATGGCCATGTCTAGTCCCAAATAAATGATAACCCACACTTTTAAGTGAGATCTGTTGCAAAAGTCTACGCATTTGTCCCACAGCTAGAGCAAAGAAACTTTCTGACACTGTTAGTTTTCTAAAGCTCCAGTAAAATTCCTTGTTGTTTTAGTAAGAAGCCCCACCTTTGCTTTCAGTGATTTAAAAACTGAGACATCTGAGATTCTCTGGGGATTAACACATTTGAAAAGTTTTATATGGCTTTATGACATTTATCAAGTTTTAAAATATTTTGAGAAGAATTAGCAATGTTCATGTGCAGAAGGAGAATGGAAGAAAAGACAGGGTTTTTTCAAAATGTTTTTACAAGCCAAAAAAGTAATTAATGAAAAAGTGTTACATAAGTTACTGCACTACAACTGCAGTCGTGATCAAAAATAAGATTCAAGATGCTGTTAGTAGTCAGGAGCAGGGGGAAGGGAAAGAGAAGGGTATGGAAATAGTAGAAAAAGAGACAAGATAGTAAACCATCAGTTTTATTGATCTACAAAAGCACCTTACAAGAAACATTCAATATATTGCAAAAATTATTTGCAACCCTAGATAAACTTCAACTTTATCCATATTTTGACTGGAAAGCTGTAGAAATGATTGCATATATGACATGCACTAATAAAGACAAGCAACCAAAATCAGATAAACTGAAGTGAAATTAATAGGTAGAATTAATGCAATGAACACCCTGAAAAACCCAAATCTATCCCAATAGAGTTCAGTTCTTAAACTGAAAGAAGTTCCACCTTAATATGAAAAGTACTGAGCCCAAAGTTCGTTTGTTTGTAGCTGCCCACAGCAACACCTTACAGAAGGTTCAAACTCTGAAGCAAATTCAGGACTTAAACAGAACACCAAAAAGAATTCCAACCTTTTCTGAACAGCATCAGCTGTTCCACGTAACTGCACGCTGATGGGCATTGCCTGAAGGTAGGCTTTCATGCAATCAGTTAAAACCTTGTCTCTAACATTTGCCAGGAGTAGCTTCCCTAGTAAGCAGAGTAAAACTGTTAACATTTTTAAGTAACAGTACTTAATCAGTCTCAAGCAGCAAACTACGACAAAGAAATCAAAGCAACAAACATTGCTTAAGTTTACTAAATGTACTGGTGTAAACAATTGCAAGTTTCATTGGGCTTTTAAATCTACAGGTTTTGAGAATATGTAGATAATATAAATTACTGGCAGTAAAATTTAATCTCAGCAATAACAGCTTCTTTGTTCTTTTTTTTTTTCCCCAAGAAGTGTAATTATTTCAACAGAATAACACAAACTTACTTACACTTGGGTTACAAGTAAGTTACAACAAACTTAAGCAGACTGACACAAAAATTAAGTATATACTATTCCAAATACAGAAAACCAAAAACTTACAGAAACGGTCAAACAAGTGAAAAGACAAAAAAACCACAACTTTAATAACAGGAAAGTTGAGAGCCAAGCACAATTTTTCAAATTACTACAAAATTCTGCAGAGACAATAGAAAAATCTACTTTACTAAAAGTGCAATCCTATGATGCTACCAAAGCACCGCCTTTAAATGAATCATTCCTTTTGCCATCATTTACATGTGCCTTTCCAGGCCAAACAAGAATAGGCAATTCCATAAATGCAGACCAATGAGATGACAAATGAATAACCAGCTCCAGAACACGACTTTTCACTCTAAAAGCTAGTATTCCTTTTATTCTAAACACAAGTAACAGCTAATTCCTGCTGACTCTCTATCATATTCAACTTCATACACACTTTAAAAAAAACTCCTTAAACAGACACACAAGCATAGGCTTTTCTTAAGGGCTTTCTACCTGCAGGCCTATTTAAAATTACTCCAAAAAAGAGAGCAAGAGGGTAAGGGCTGTCATAAAAGGAGAGAATATTTTATATTCTTTAACACCCACGTGCACTTTTCAAATTAGATCAGCATTGGTCAGAATTGTATACTTCTATGTATGCACAAAAAACCAGTACACTCATAAGCACAAGTAAGAGTGTACATAATTGCTAAATAAAACATATCCAAAGAAACAAAACACAAGCAACTATATAAAATTAAAATGAAGACAAGTAGGATTTTAGCCCCATTTTTCACACAGACATCTTGATACAAATGGGATCTGAAGATTTACATTTTCTCACAATATTTTATTTTTATTCCCATATGTATTGCTACATAATAAACCACATCAATATATGCCAAGTTTGTGTAACAGTAACTGAGCACAGGCCCATTAACCTACACGTGAAAAATACCTGCAGTAGCCCAGTAAAACCCAGAAGGGAGGTAGAGTTTTTGAGAACCATTTTCTACCTTGTCGAGATTAAGCCAGATGGCAATTTAGGAAGAACAAACCTGGGCAACAGTTTAATGTTACATTTTTCCTTCAAAAAATGCCAGTTAGGATTTGCTCAGTGATGCCTGTTATCTTGATCCAAACTAAAAGTGCCACCTGCGCGCTGCTCTGCCTGCACACTGTACATTAGTCTGATTAATCTGTTTCTACAGTGCAGCGAATTACCCACCCACATGAAGATGTGGCTGATAGAAGCCACACCTCAGAGAGGGTACAAGCAGAAACAAGGAAATCAGGTCAAACATACAGCCATGTCTGCTGCATTGTGTCTTCCTGTCACCTCTGAGACTGCAAACTAACTTGAAAACCTCTCTCTTCTCGTGAGCATCTTGCCTACCTCCAACCAAAGCTTCCCTGCCCAGCAACCCCCGAGTCCCTTGCACAAGCACAAGACGGGAGAACAAACTGCAGCACATGCCCAGCACAAGCTGAAGCTGCAGCCTTTGGTGCGTCATTAACTAATCAGGAAGACAACAAAGATGATTTCATAAGTTAGTCTTGAGATTTTCTGTATGGGTGCAAATATTTAACTCAGCTTGCACGTGCCTCAGGCAAGACTTGCAAAGTGAACATAATCACTTTTAGCACCTTGCTGAGCAGTGTACAAGGAGAATCAGCAGCCTGTGGTTTTGCACGCTCAATTCACAGCCAGGAAAATACTTTCCCTTCTGTTAGGGGACAAGAGAGACAGGAAATGTGTTGAAACTGAAGGAAATAATATCTCCATAAGTACATATTCAATTGGAGATACTGTAACGCACTAGAATCCAAGCAACATTACAAAAGAAGGTTTGTGCATAAATATACATAATACGTAAATAAAATGTTGCTTCTTAATACGAGTTCCTCCAAAAAAAAAAAAGTGATACCATTCATCATTTGGTATGTAAAATGTTTTAGCAGAAATCAGGAAAATTTTGCCTTGTTTGGATCCACAGGAATGCTTGGTCACACGGAGCCAAGAGATTCCTGATACAATGTCCTCCAATTGTTTGTCATTTAACATAACATGTTTACCAAATATGGGAAAATTACCCCTCCCCATAAGGGGCCTTTTCCTAACTCAGCCTACCAGAGTGCCTTGAGTTTTCTCTTCCCTCAACAATATAATAAATATTGCATAAATATGTTCCAGGACAAAAACAGCTACATTCAATTCTGTCTGAAAAATGTTGACTTTTTTCTTGAATGTAAGCTAGTATTTTACCTGTAGACAAGTTCAACAGCGAGTAAATCATACAAAATCCTTTTCATAAGCTGTTGTACTCAACAGTAGAGACAGTACAACATGTAAAACCAAACAAAAGACAATTTTCAGAGACAGGATACAAATGCATCAGAGAAATATTGAACACAATGTATGAAGCACTTCTTTTGTACTCAGAGGCTTATAACCAGTCTATGCCTGAAACAAACACCAACTTCCTTTTTTCCTGCTGGAGAGCTACAAGTTCAGTTGCAGAAATGACACTGAGCATAACAATCTTCTTCCTTCCTACTGAATTTTGCTGTCGGCAAAGGAAAATGTGTTAGCAGAAAACGCCATCTATGACAATTTGCAGAGAAATTCAAGTCTGAACTGCAGAGGGAGATGTGGAGGGGAAGAGGCAGAACAGCTGACCATTGCTGACTGGCACACTAGGTAATTAGTCACCTGAGGTAATTAAACATATTGGAATGTTTTAGAGGAGAACTTCTTACCAGAAAGATTGCTAATTGGTGTTAACTCCAATAAATTATTTGCTTAATAAGCAGCTATTAAAAGTTGCTAAACAGAGAAAAGCAGAGGTAATTATACCTTCCTTGCTTGAGTATTGTGTACTGTTCTGCTCATCTCTAAACAGAAGGAGCACAATTTCAGAGGAAGAAAGGGGTCTTCATATGCAAAGAGCATAGGATAGAAAACAAAATGAAGAAAGCATACAATAGAAAATAAAGACAAGTTAACCAAATAGCAGTTTTTCTCCAACTGACAGTATTTTGAAAAGCTACTAGCTAAAAAAAAAAAAAGATACAAACTAGATAGAAACTGCCTTTACATAAATGCTTTAATACACAGTTACAATAATGACTTCTATTGATCATCATGTCCAAGACACCAATTTTTTTTCCAAGTGAGAGCTACATGATGGAATATAAAGCCATGTTTATATTAGATAAGATAAAAATCAAGCAGTCTGGAACACATCTTCACAGTTCAGGACACAAGGCAATTAGTAAATGTTTTTTGTTAGGAAGAAGTATATTAAATTGCTGTGCTGCTAGACTTCTTGCAATACCCTTTCTCAAGCCCCAGGCAGATCAAGATATTGGATAAGCTATTTATTTCTCTGAATTTGTAAGGTAATGATTAGGCTGTTAAACAAGGTTTTAACCAGTTACTTCTGGACCAGTGTTGGGGGAGAAGCACACAATAACATGCCTAAAATCCTATTTGTGAATAGCATCAGTTTTTGTCTGAAAGAGCCATCTCTGGAAAAAAATACAACTCCCTAAAGAGTCTTAGTGGATTTCTACATTACACCAGCATGGATAATAAACATGGCTTTTTGCTTACAAAAGCAGACACCAATGTTTTAGTTAGAGTTTATCCCACAGGAATTCAATCTTCTCTCCTATCAGGAAGTGAAATTTTAGCAATATGTTTCTGAATAACAGATGACAGTGAGAGATGCTCTGTAGAAATGCAAGTTCATTCTTTTATGAAAGCAGTAAAAATATTTCCCAAGACCACTTTGTTCCGAATATGATATTTTGATAGTCTGTGAAGATCTACAGTTACACCCAAAATTTTATTCCATTTTAATTCATTTTTTTTAAATGGGTTAACAGAAGAATATGATACATGCATCCTCCTTGTCTGTTATCCAAGTCTTTGGAAGAAAACAAATAACTGTAAGTAAGGCTAAATTATGTACAGCAAAGTGAAAAACCTTTACGGTTTCTTGCGGCATATTTTCAGTACTACTGATTTTTGGACAATCTGTTCTCTTGCGTACACGAAAACAAATTCTGCTAAACCCAGTTTTTTAAAAAAGTAAACCTACTCTAAACACAAAGGTGCTTTGTCAGTGAATTAGCTAAGAACTTCCAGGCATGTAACAAAAGTATGCAAGAATATGCCATGAGTGGAATAAAAAATACACAATGTAACCTGCCAGGCACCCTCAGAGTGGAAAATTTCAGAATCACCACATTTCTCCTATAAAAATAAACCCTATAATTAAAGATGTTTCTTAATTTAGCATTTCTGTTTCGCTTTGTAATTGTTTCTTATACAGTTATAAAATTTATACAGCTAAAAAAATACTATTTACTTACATGAACAAATACACAGAAAGAATGGGAGACAAGGAATAATCCAAAGCAACATTTCAGAGACGTGTTTACTGCTGGGAACTGCATATGCAACCATTTAAGCCCTACACAAAACAAATCTGTCACCTGCATGTCTTTAGGATAGTATGCCATTGCTAGCCAGGCGTTTTTTTCCTAAACAAATGCAAAAATTACTCAAAAATTTTTACAATGGATTGTGCAGCATGAACAATCTTTGCTACCCTCCCTTGACAGAGCTTTTCCCAACCCACGCCTTATTCCACTGGCAACTTTTAGTTAGTTGCTCTGTCGGTGTTGTCAGTATCCATCTTCTGTGGAACAGTCATAAGGCCAGACTGGCAACCCCTCCATAGTTACTCTCTTCTTTCTACAGTCTGCTTGGGCAACAGTGACAGCTGGTTGAGACAGCACATATTGCAGCAAGCAGGTGCATGGAGAGAACGGAAGAGTTAACTTTGGCACATCTTTTGCTGAAAGTTAATTATGCTACTTTTAATTATGGAATATTTCATATCCATGGAACATACAGTTATTTACTAGCATCATTATACATAAGCAAGGTCCCAGCTCAGAGATACTAACACTGTCACACTGCATATAACAGTCTTTTTGCATATATTCAATGATACAGGCATTCAATAATTGGGCAGAAATCACAAAAAGTCAAAAGGAATCCAGACAGTAATAAGGCCTTAACTAATCTAAATGGCTTTGCATCATATTTATTAAGAACAAGCTCCAGATTCCTCAGTTACTCACCCTTACATCAATTACCCTCTATCGGAACCGAACTACTTTACAAACATAAAAATCTTCTATAATACAGAAGGAAAATTCTATAATATAGAAGGAAAATCTGCACAGAAATCTACTTCTGGAATTTTTTTAACCCATAAGAGCTTAGTAAGTTCCACTGGCCATTCAACTGAGGAAAAGACCAAAAGTGAAGGCAATGTTAGATAAGCATCCAAAGCCAGAGTTTTCCCCAAACAAAAACAAAAAGACATATATTTTAAAAATTACATGACAAAAGAAGTAATTCTGTACTAGAAAAATCATTAATTCTAAAATTATTTAGTTATTAAAAGATTTGCATATAAAGACTTGTCCTGAAGATTTCTAGAAGCCCTAATCACATGAAACACATTCGCTGTGCTCAGAATTACAGTGCAGAACTTAGGCATAAATGTTCATCTATTAGAACTTGCATTAGTCAGAGATAACAGGCAAGAGTTCCTGCAGATTCCAATGTTAGTCCAAAACAAGTGAACAGACACTCAGGAGAATCCTGTCAGATATTCCCAACAACTTCTAAAAGATCCTCAAACACAGGACAACTGTAGGCTCCTAACAAGCTGCAAATTATGTTACCAAAAATTCCTGAAGTTTCTGGGTTTTTTCCGTCTCTCTGATATCTTTCAAAGACAAGGCTATGCCATCAGAAAAAAAGGCACCGCCCACAACTCTCATCCTTCCGACTGCAAAACACACATGAACAGCAGTAAAGCACTCAGAGCAACTCCAGGGCTATGGTAGCTTCAAAGGCAGAGTAGGCAGCCCAGCATTCTGCCTGTGACTAAACCAATCACAGCTGCATGATACTGAACAATTGTGGGTGAGCATATCACAATTTCTAATTTAGCACAACATTCTGCTATGAAGTACAAAGTGTAACTTTAAGTTCCCTGATGCAATTAATGCAGAGGTGGAATTGTTCTTTCTTTTTTCCATAGCTCTGCTTCAGGCTTATCTACTAAGAGTTTTCAGAACCATGTTAGCTGATGGCAGACTACTCTTTACTTCTGATATTCCTTATGAACATAGGCAGAACGGTCTAAAACTAGCTGTGCATCTTATATCCCCCCCAAAAAAAGCTCTAGTAAAGCAGTGAAATTCTTTCTGGAATCTGCACATTTTCACTCATGTACTCTTGCACGCAGCATTCTACAAGACCTACACAATTCCTGCACCGAAAGTTTAGCATTAGAGAAATGCTGTCTCTACCTTTTCAGTATTCCTGTTCCATTATTAACTTGGAGCAAAAAATAAGTGGTAAATCAAATGAGTTGAGAAGGCCTGTTAAGGATGCTTGAGGCACACAATCAGAACATATAAAATATGTACAGGATTTATTGGGGTGAAGAAGGCAAGGCTAGACAAATCCAACAGATAAGACATTTTAAAAATAATTTACCAAATATTATATGAAACATTATATCCTAAAAATTTCTGTTACACTGCAATTCAGATAGTGTTTGTAAAACAGTTAAAAGCTGAAGTGAATTCAAGCATAGATCTTCTCTAGAAGTCTCAAATCTTCTGAAAGAAATAAATTATTGCTAACAAGGCTATTAAAGATGAGGAGAAGGAGTTAATACCACCTCCCTTTCCCTGAATAACATATTAATTATAGCTTCCTAGGTAGTATTACTGATTGGCTGAAACCTTATCCTGCAACATTTTAAAGCTAAATTTTAAAGCTAAATAACATAGAAAACAAAACTTAAGTGCACTTAGGAAGCAAGTGCACTGCAAACATAAATATCAAATTAATTATTCATTCTGTGGCATTCAAAAAACTTACAGACATTAAAGAAATATGGCAAAAATACCTGACTCAAAAAGCATTTAAGTTTACATATGAATATATATCCTTAAACAGAATAAAGCACTGCTTTTAGAACAGTTCTTATATAAAGCAAGGAGAGCAGTATTTTTTCCCCTGTATCTGAACTGTCCTCTTCATATTCAACAGAAACCTGACACAGTGAGCAGACTTAGTGGCAAGGTCCGTATGTCCAAACAGAATTTTGTATCTCATGACAAAACAAGCTTAGTCTATTATGGAAGGAGCCCAGATGCTGACATCTCAAGAGATGTGAAATGAATCCTATCCTTAAAGATTCAGATCAATAACATTGTGGGTATCCACTTCAACACCTCTGGGCCCTACAAACTCAGCAATGTTAAACAACAAATTAAAATAATATTAATAGATGAAGCAGGAAACTGCATAGTAAACGCTACCCAAATATGCTTTTCCAACCACATCTTGAAGTTTGCATGGTCTGAAACACCAGCTTCCAAATGATGCTGCGTTCTCAAAGTCCAGTATAACAACAACAGCCTTGGCATGAGCAACAGCCATTCAGAAAAGCCAAGAAGGAAGCAGTCTCACTGCTGGATATTTCCTTCGTGTGGGAAGTAACAGCTGCTGCTGGTCTGGCTGCTTTCCTCTGCTCTGGGCCCTGTACCCCACCAGTAACCATCACAAATGCTTCACTCAGCATTGCAAAAACAAAGCTTTCTGCCTGCCCTGCCAAATGCAAATCATTATTTCCCTATTTCCTCTGAAAGGAACAACAACCAAGCAAGAACTGGAAGATGCCTGAAAGCCATCCTTTGGGTGGTGACACCTTAACAAAAATAAAATATCATTTCTGATAGAAGTATTTAAACCATATTCAGATATTTTGTTATACCCATTGTCATTAAAATCTTCTAGGTTAGGAATGAAATACTGAACTTGTTTTCATTACAATTAAACCTCATATCCATTTCAATTGCTATTGAAAATGACAATCTGTAAAATCAAGGGATTTTGCCTATTTAACAAACAAACTAGCTCCAACTTGTACTTTAAAGTATTCTCTGTTTAACAGCAGTTTGAAATAGGCCAAAGAAGTAGCAGATTTCAAAATACTTCTAAGTGAGAAATCCAAGTCTATCAGGTGAGGCTACTTCATAAAATATGTGAAGGTGTCAAAGCCAACAGCTCATTATTCATGCAAATATTACAGGCTACTTAAACCTCTTGGGCAAGATGCGCAGGACAACAACAGCATTTACCTTGCCCTAGCACAGCTGCAATAAATTGAGAACTTCATTATTGGTGTTGGCACCTGCACTTGACACCATCAGCATGAACATTGTAATTCATCCTTTACTACATCTCTAACTTACACCTACTTCACATACTAACACTAAGAAAAGACTCAGGAACTGTCCTCCCCACTAGGTATCAAACAGCCCTGGGGTTAAGCCGAATACTTTAGGGAAATGCCTTATATGCTTTATCTCCACACAATACAGACTGTTCTATAGTTAAGCAGTGATGTCAAATTCACTACCTAGTCAAACAAAAGGAGCTCTTTGAGATATACAAGCAGTTGTATAAATGGCAGCCTACGTGTTGATCCCAGGACATAAGACGTTGTTTTCCATAGAGGTTTACTGTTGATTTTTCCAATTTTCAACTGTGTGCAGAAAGCAACAAAGAATTTCGTATTTAAGTCAGTCTTCTTCAAAATTCTGAATGCAAAACTTGCCAAGAAAAACAATTATAGCTCTGTCTTGATAGTTAAATACATGCTCCTTTTCAGCTCCTAACCAGTCTCTTACTACGTTCCCAATTAACATAGGAAAATTAAGCTCATCTGTTATGATCACTGAAACTACAGCACAAACCTGGAAAAGCAAACTCAATTTTCACTCCTTTGAACACCATATTTCCCTTAATTTTCATGTGCAACAAGTCCTTGTTAGCAGCAGTGTTTCACTTCCACTTTCGTTTTGATTGTGTACACCAACAAAATTTTGAAGAAGGCAAATGAACTAGACACATTCAAGAAACATTTCTGCGGTCAGTTTTCAGAGCAGAACCCAAGACAAGACCAGATAGTTTCACTTCAAGTATTCACAATAATATGAGAAGCAGTGAAACAATTCTTTTCATTCCAATACCCCTTATAAAACTTTGGGGGTGGGGCTGAATAAAAAGCCCCAGTTGGTGGACTGAATAAAAAATGCAAGAGGCCACAAAGTCTGAGAAGTTAGTTATTTTCCTTCAATGTCCTACAAATAAGAGTGGCCTGGTAGTAACTCCAGAGTAAATGCCCACTTTCCAAAGCAATTTGGATGAATGATCTTCAAAAATTAGTTAATCAACCTGCAAAATCATCACTATCACCTAAAACCCTACAGCTGCCTAAAATCTCCACCCACGGTCAGATCTTAAGGTAAAAGACCAAAGACAGATAGCAAGGCACAATATCTAGTCTTTAAGCAGTTACACTGAAAACTCTGTATTCTGAAATACTGTATTCTGAGAACTCTGTATATTCTGTTGATATGCTTAGTCCTCTGCCTAAAGTCTTCTCAAACACTTCACAGACCCCAAAAATACAGTATCAAAACAACATATGATCAGAATTAAAGAAGCACTTCTTAAAACATTTCTACTAAAACATAAAAACCATCTATTGAAATGAATAATCAACTAATACACTCATATTTAAAGAATAAAAAGAATAATTTGGGCAACAAGGCAATGGCTGTCTTGTCCTTTAGCTTTTGTAAGAATGTTGATCTGCTGCTGACAGCCTTTTGGGCACAGAAAACTGAGTATGATAGTAAGAAAATCAAAACCAAAAAAAATCATTGTAATTCTGCTAACTTCTGGCAGGAAAGAAATTTCAGTGTTAAGAGACTGCAAACCAGTACAAATCAAGAGCAGAAACACTGTTCAATAAAATCAATTTTAAAAGTGAGTCAATGCCAGCAAAAGTTCTGCCAGTCTTCAAACTGAAAACACCCAATTAGTTACACCTCCCAAAAACTAACCACACAAATTATGATGCAGCTCACTACAACATTATGACATTCTCCTTTAAGCATTTTACCCTTATTCTTTCTACTTTACCAATCACTTTAAAAATTTGTACAAAAAGAAAAATGAAATGCTAATGAAAATGGCAACTATATGGTCAAACTGTTCAGTCTCAAACAACACAACCATACCCTGCAGTTTCACAGAAGATTAGCAAAAACGTATGGAATGGCCACATTTACTCATAGGTGTCCACCCAATTCAATCTTGCCAAGGACCATCTAGCAGCAAATGGTGCAGTACAGAGGGTGATGGCAACAAAAATTTCTCCCCAAAACAACACCTTTTTCTTTTACAAAACAGTCCACTGTAATGAGATTTCTAGCTCAACTGTACCTGTTCGTGCAGACCTGCTCTCCCACTTCACCCTGGAAACTGGGAAGTGGGGCAGGGATATATCTATTTTCAAACATTCTGCTGATTTTACAGTTAATGCCTCCAGGTCTCATAGCACAAAAGTAAGTACCAGTCTTCCTATCGTTACCTGATTTATAATACTCATTATTTCAAAGAGGCCTACCACACCCTTGCTATCGCCCTCCTAAGACTCAAAACCCATCTGGCTGTCACAGTGCTTTTCCATCCCTCCCTCCACCTTCTTGGTCTTCCTTGCTTCCAGCCCAGTGTTCATTCAACCTTTGCTCAGCTAATTTCAGCGTATTATTCCACAAAAAAATGAACCCATTAAATTGAAATAGCTCAGCATGAGGAAGAAGACAGGCTGAAGGCCTAAATTGCAGCTGACTTTAGCTTCTGAAGAACTACGGCCACAGGGCAGGTCTTTTAACACCAAGAAGTCCTACTTGCTTATCTTACACAAAAATATGTATATAACAGCACTGGCAAGCTTGATTCAAGCATCTTTGCTCAGTTGGTTACAGCATGGCTCCAGTAATGACAACGTTGTGGGTTTAGTCGCTGTACAGGTCATTTGCATAGGAGTACAACTCGATGATCCCTGCAGATCCCTTCTAACTCAGAATATTCTGTGTGTTTCTGTATATTTTCTAGTTTTACATATCCTTTCAAGTGACAGTGATTAGTATTCTATTTCTCTGCCTTCATAATTTGTAGTATTTCCTCCTGACCAACAACTAGGCTTTTTCCAAAGAACAATCCACTATTACTCCCAAAAATCTCAAGTACAACAGCTAATCAGAGATCCATTTCATCAGTTAAATCAACTCTAAGAATACACTTAATAGTACAAAAGTACTCATTAAAGTAAGCTCCTTCCTCTTTTCTCTCCCTGCACCTCCCTCTTTTGCATGTCAACACTACTATCTCATCACCCTGCCACACAATATCATGAAATACTTTTAGAGACCTCCGCAAGCAACAGCAGCTTACACTGAGTCCCAGCTCATCACCTCACTACACACCAAACTTCCATTAATTTCTGCTGCTCCATTTGTAACCATCTAGTACTGCGAAGATGCATACTTTTTCTTCCCATTAAGACAAGATGGTACCTGTAATCGTTCCTCACCAAAACAGTGATTTCTGTGAACCAGACCAGGTTGCATACAGAGCTTCCACTTTGTTGGAATAAGGAAGTCTTACCAGTTGTCAACATCAAGAGAAATTAGAGCCTTGACTACTGTTCATAGGATACTATAAACAGACAGGAGGCAACATAAAACAAGCTTCCGAGTGTTTCAGAGACAAAAAAAACCACATCACAGATGCATAGTTTCTTAGGATGTTTACTTAATAAACAAAACAAACTAGTTTTATTTGGATTCTTTTGTAACAGTGTTTAAAAGTAGTCAGTTAGATGCATTTAGAGTTCGGATAGGTGGGTTTTTTTAGCTTTCAAACATCTACAGCCAAATCAGAATGGGACATGTTCTTATTATCCTGTATTAATAAAATCGTATTTCATCAGTTTTACTTTAATAGTAAATAATTATGCCTGGGCAAGCAATTTCAATTTTGAGATATAAACTCTCTTACAATAAATCAATAGGCAAATACCAAATTAACTCCCAAAAAAAGGCTTCTTTCCAAACCATCCATTTTTCTATAACCGAAGTTACTATCGTCTACAATAACTGATCCCTTTAAGAAGCCCTGCTAAAATCATGGCTCTACTGCTAATCTAAAAGCCTCTCTCTACAAGTGTTACGGATAGCTGAAGTACTTCCTTATCAATTTTGAATGTCACTTTTCAGATTCACGGGTGGTAACATCTGGGTTAAAACGTTGCTTTTTGTGAGTACCTAAGTCTCCCTTACCCACCTTTCTCAATTGCTATTTACTTGGCATGTGTGGGCTTCCACTAAAATGGTTAATAATACTTTCCTCCAACACTTTTATCTCCTCACAAGACACTGTTGTGCAGCTGTGCACTGAACTGAAGCAAAGACCTGATCCTGAGGAAAAAACCCCCAGCTTTCAACTCAATCAATTCCCCCAAGGAGTCCACCTCCAGACGTGGTAAGTGAGCAGCTGGAACACACAAAATAGGGAGGGAGGGAGAGAAAGCAACAAGCACAAAGGAGAAGCACCCCTTCCTGCAGAAACAGCCCATTCCAAGGTCAAGTTAAATCAGTCACAAGGTTAACATCCTCTAAAGCTGCAGAGCTACAGGTCCCCAACCCCTGCCTGCAACACTATCACTGTAAAACCAGTTATTGGCAGTGGAGTTTCACAAGAGCAAAACCAAAATATTACCTTACTTTAAATGCAGTCTTAGAATGAAATCCCAGTGAATACATAATACAGGTTCATACACTGAAGTCAGTGGAATCCTTTTCAGTGGCTGTTATCTGCATTTTAGACTGGCATATTACTGTGCTGTTTCCAAAGTAACTAGAATACCCTCTATGGCACTGATAGTTTCAGTAAATATATTCAGGGAACTTGAACCAGGTATGAACAAGAGATTGAGGCAGCCAGGTTCCAAAAAAATACTGGCAGAGTTAAGTTTTTCAAATAAAAATTAAAAATGTACTCTGGAAAGACAGAACTGTCTCTATGCATTTCATTTGCAACTAAAAACCACAAGTAGGAAAGGATATAAATATATTTTTCCTTCCTGACCCATAACAATATAAATTTTGGAACTATATGATATTATAGCATCTAATCTTCATATTTAGCAAAACAGTAAAAAGTATTTGGCACTAAAAAAAAACAATTTCATTTTCACTTCTAAACAATTTTTAATACTTCAGGCGATGAAAATAACTAAAGCCAGCAGTATTTTCACGTAGAAATATAATGTTACAGCACAAAGTTACCTTGCAACCTTCCATATATAGCAGTCTAGAATTAAAACTATGGTAGAAGGAAGACTCTTACTCAGAATAACTACCTTTCATTTTGTTTCAAAATCATCACAGAACACCTGATTTGCATAAGCTTTTTATTTGTTAACAGTATATGTCTTGTTTGTTGTTCTTCAAACGAAAATACTGTGTAGCATTTCAAAATGAGGAAAAACTAATCAAGCTTGTCATTTCCAGACTACTAGAAAGAAACAACATAAAATTCTTTTTATATGCTTTAGATCTAGGCATAAAAACAGAAGACCCACCTGCCTAATGCATCTAGTGAGGGCAGGAGAGGGGAATGCATTTCAAGTAAAAGCCTGTGGCTGGGACAAAAACAAATTCAGCAGATTGACAAAAGTTATTAGTCAAAGCTTATCATTTCCTAGCAAAGCTCACTGAACATACTTCTACATGAAAACAGAGTAAATCTAAAAAATAATCACTTATATTGAGCCATTCACTCATTTGTCAAATGCTATACACATTAAAAAAAAAAAAAAACAAAAAAAAACCAAAAAACAAAACCAAAACCAAAAACAACAAAATACCAACAACTACATTCAGGAGTTACTCTTGACAAATCTCTAGGGGAGCCACGAAGAGTTATTTACTATTAGAAACAAAATAACATTTGTGGGAAAATTTCCATTCTACATAACATATGTAACCTGCAGAAAACTCTGAATTTAAGTAATTCAGTTCACAGAGCCACTAGATGAAACTGAGAAAAACTGTTCCTTTATCTGTGAAACATTATTACATGTTTAATAACTGCATACAATTAACCCCTTTCTTTATTCTAAACCATAAAGGAGCATTCAGACATCACCCTCATGTGTGGAAAGTTTCTCCTTTTAAGGAGAAAGGACACCGAGCCAAAAAAACCAAAATGTCTTCAGCAAATTTTTATTCAACAAAACCTTGCTTAAATTAATGCTCTATCACAAGGTTTGTTTGCTTTTAAACACAGCTTTAAATAGGTTCAGCTAAACTACTGTTTTTAGTAAACCACTCATCTCAATTCTAGAAGCTGAGCACATAACAACTTCTTACAATAACCACAGAAACACAGTATACACCAAAAAAAAAAATCAATCAGGTATTAAAATTTTAGCTGGAGACAGTATCAGAGGGCTGAGCTGCTGACAGTTTTTAAATGATTCATGATGCACAAGAAAAGGTAAGAAACAGAACATGTTGCCTAGAGGAAAAGGATCAAAGCTATCTTTGCATTCCTATAAATTCTGAGCTACTGCAGAAGTTAAAGCTTCACGCAATCCAAGTAGCCTCAACAACAATTCCAATTTACACAAGCTTCTGAGGTGCTGCCTGTAGTTTGCAATACAAGCTGCAGTAACTCAGTGATGGGTTCCCTTCCCATCTCAACATCTAGGAATCGCTAGAGAAGCAAGATTCCTGCAGTAGCATAACGCTGTCCGCATAGAGAGAAAATCTCCTGATATACTTAAAAATCTTGGCAAGAGACCACAGGAATGAGATTCAAAAGGTCAGTGGTTCTTACCTGTTAATTTGAATTCTGTTGAATCAAATGAGTCAACAGTTCTGAGTGCTGTGAGCTCAAATTCTGAATTGTTCTGACAAGCACATTATCTTCAATTTCCAAGATGAATTTTAGTTAAAATTCTAGAATACATCTCATTATACAGATTTAAAGACACCTGCCTCTACCAGGTCTTTGAAAAATGCCAGGGATTTTTTGGATTTGAAGGAAAATGAGCAAGATCAGAAGAAAGGGGCAGGGGGAAGAAAGGTATAAATAAACTCTCTTCAGTTAAGTTTGAATTGCTCAGAGAAATCAAGTAAACAAGTGCAAATTTTCTGACAATCATCATGTTCTGCTTGTGCTGATTCCAAATTTTAACAACGCATTATAATTTTATTCAGCCCTCCTCTTTCAGATATGCAGTTTCCACAGTAACTGATGATACTTAGTAGTAACCAAAGGCAGAATAACTATAAATTCTGTAATAACTTGAAACTCACCTTGGTTTCTAAAAATGTACATGTGCTTATTTTAGGACAACAAACATTGTGGTGATTTATTTTTTACACACTCCCTATGTGGTCAAGATAAACATCTCAAGTTCCTGCATTTTAAAAAGCCAGTTTCACAGACAGGATGTAACAGACTAATCCCAATGAAGTCTTCTCATACATCAGGATTTCTGCAGCAAATTAGTCAACGCTTATGTAAAATAATACACTTTTGACTTCTGAAGTGTCTTTGACCAGGCACTAAAAACTAAAGACTAAGAAAAAAAAAAGAAGAGCACTAGTAATTTTCTTAGCTTTCCCACATCACAGCTCTTTGCTATACACTCCTCTCCCTAAATGCTGATTGAGAATGAATACTAAATATAAAAAAGATGTAGAAGTTAGAGAACCTAAAAATCCTAACAATCTAAACTTAAACAACCTAAAAATCAATTAGAAGGCTATCAAACTGCTTACTTCATACAAGTGCTAAAAAACCCCTGTATTTGTAGGTGATTTTCATAGTAATAGTATCATCATGGGAAATCTTATCAAGATCAACGGCTCCTGTCACTGGGTACAGTCCTCTTTTGACAAATATATGGCAGCTCAATCTAGTTATGATAGATCAGTATCCCTGGAGCTAGGCAGAAGAAAATGAGTCATGCCCAAGTTGCGTGGGACCAGCTTGTCAGAATCTGGTAGGAGGTCCTCAGAAAAGCAGAGCTGTCTTCAGAAAGCTTATAGCTGAAAGGGCAACACAAAAAACTGCTGATGGAGAGATGACAGAGTCCAAACATTTCAGGGAGCGACACTGGGGGTTTTAAGAAAGGGTCTACTACATACTACTACTCTAACACAAGAAAAAAATACCAGCTAAATGACCTGTCTAAATCACAACACTAAGATTGAATCTTCAGAAGAGGTGAAGGACAAAAGCTCACAGGACACCAGAAGGTGCAGAACACACTAGCAGAAGCACTGAAGAGTTACAGTCAAAACACTGGAAGGCTGTAAGGTAAAAAAACACAGCTAAGGGCAGAGGAAGTTACAAGTGCTCGATATCTTATCTCTGAGTGGGAGTCCAATGCCACTCAGCTACATAAAGGCCAAGATTTTTCTTGGTTAATTGTTTTTTAGTATTTGTTTCAAAACTGTCTACAAATCCAGCCATTCACAGCTTTTTTATCTGTATCTCATAGTTCTGACAATGCAACTGCTGACTGAGCTATCAAAATACAGAGCACACCTGAATTTCTTCTATTCTTCATCACTAAAAATAAAAAACATGCTAAGAAATACAAAACTTAATTAAACTGAGAAACTAATTATATTTCAGAGACAGATGACTGCATTGAGATGCTATCAAAAAGTAAATGATAGCTTGAAGTCAACATCCTTTAGAGGAGACAGGACTTGAAATTTCTGTCCTCCCACCAGAAATGGTAAAACCAGATTACAAGGAGCTTTACTAGAGACAAACAGAAGCAATAGAATTGCAAAAAAAAAAAAAACTGTAATGCTGAGTCTTCATCACTAGAGAAATCTACCAGCAGTTTACTAAGAAGGCAACAGAAGTCTCATAGCTCATAAACTTTTAAGACCAGAGCATGCCAAAATAGTCATGCAAAAGCATTTTGCTATGTGACCAAATTTACCATCCTCTTTGTATTAGTTCACCACACACAAAGTCTCACACACAACCACCAAATTCCAAATACATTATTCAAGCCCCAAAAAGGTCACTGATGCAGTTTCACAGTCACCTTAGCAATGAAATTCTATGAACATCTCTGTTCTGACTGTCTCTAGGTGCCATCACAGGAAGCAGACCATCCTTGTCCCCCTCTCTTAACCCCACGGTCCCCCCTCTTCTTTGCACTGGTGCTAGGCTTAAAGCAACTCAGGAAAGAGTCTGGTAAGAAATTCAAATTTTTCCTGTTGCCTGTGGTTCTTGTCACACTCCTGCGAGCCAAAGCAACAGACAGTGCCCATCACAACACTAGGGCAAGTCCAGTGGTACAAAGCAGAAAGGGAGCATGAAACTCCTTCCGTCCTTGTGGGTTTCCAGTAGAGGGATGAGCATGCCTACTCCTACCAGCTCTCTTGTGGTAACAATATTGCGTGCATGGCCAGCTGGGGTCAAGTCCAGAGAAAAAAGCCCCACTTAAACAGCCAGCCACATTAGAACAGCTTAAGCCAATTGTAAAGTTGCAGCTAAGAACACGTTTTCCAGAAACCTTCGCTTCTCAAATGCCTAAGTCTGATTAATTTAAAGAGCTCAGAGTGTTAAGATGATGGCTACGTTCCAGAATAGAAATGCAATTAAAAGAAAAATCTTTGAATTACTAAGAAAAAGGTTACATTATCTTGCCTACTGTTTCTTCAGTAAATACAATGTAGTGCTGTAGTTAAAACTGGTCTCAAATATTGTAAGACGCAATTTGAGAGAAATTTATTAGCCAAATACAGGTGCAGGTTCTCCGTCGCACCCAAAGGCAGACAAGTTAATCCATGATTACAGATTAAATTTAAACATGAAAAGAATCCACAGTTATCCAGAATTACAAAGCAACTTAAAATTGGGTAAACATGAAAATGCAAAAACCCAGTGTTATCTTTAAGCTTAGAACAGAAGGTTCCTTAAAACCTTCTACCAAATTAAGTAGTGAACAAGCAGAGCTGGAGTGAATAGCAAACAGCCTCATGATGTTCCCTCCAATGGAGACACAGTATTGTTGGTCCAATTTTCATAATCGTGACTAAATACCTTCAAGCACAGTGTCACATGTTACATATTCAGCTGTCATTTAAAAATACTGTTAAAAAGGCACGTACACACAGGCAAGACAACAGTAATGATAATCTATATAAACAATTAAGTAAATACCTGAATAGCTGATGAAATATGGCAAAAATAGAATCTTAGGCACTTCCCTAGTTCTAAAACTCATCATACATCCCTTTTCTGTCAAGTGTCTAGATTATCTCTACCAGCTTCTTCTCTAAGCCAATAAAAACCTCCAATAATGGGAACCTGTTTAACAATCTACATAATTTGACTGTTATAGGTAAAAACTTTCCAGCCTATATTTAATCTAAACCACACCCCCTAAAATTTACTTCCTCTTAGCCTACATCTCAACCACAGTATAAAAAAAGAAAGAAAAAAAAAAAACAGAAAAAAAGCTCAAAAAAAACCCCCAATGCTTCTGTGAACCATTTCTTACATGCATAGCCATCCTACAGCCTTTTCCACCACATCAAAATAATGCAATACTTTTGATGAAAAAAGAGAAAAAGTTCATAGGTTCTGAGCCTCTCAAGCCACATCGCTACATTTCTCTTTACTTTTTGGATTTAATGCTCAAAACTAGAGACAAAAGTGCAATCAAAAAGAAAAAATCAAAACCTTCTGTAATTTAAACTGGATCAGCATATCCAAGGATGGCATCTACTTCTGCCAGCTGCACGTTGCTCATTCAGACCAATTTGTGACTAGGAGTCATGAATTATTTCCTACAGCTCTGTTTCCCAAACATCTCAATTTGAGCATCCCATAGCCTCTTCCTAGCACAGCATTTTATATTTAGCAGCTTTTTGTCTTCTGGATTGTACTTCTCAAACCTGGAAAAATTACTGAATTAAAAGTTTATTCTGTTCTTCTCCAGACGAGTGCTGGCACTCTCTCCTACCCCAACAGCACATTTGCAACTTTTATCTTCTAGGAAAATGATAGATAATATAGCTAAAATCACCCCCTGAAAAAGTCACCTGGCTCTTTCCAAACCCTCAAGAGTTCTTCCAGCTTTGCAAAAAGGAACTTAAAACTATTGGGGAGTTAGTTAGTTAGTTAGATAGGCAAACAATTTCCATGACAAATTGAAACACGTATTTATTAAGTGGATGAACATGGAACTACGCTGAAAGCTCCAAAAATTTAAAACTGTTTCTAAGATGGCTTTTAAGCATATGTATTTTACAGACCATACTGTCATGTAACACAATAAATCCACTCATAGCACATTAGATTTCTCAAATTATTGCATTTCTTCTTCACCAGAGTCACTGCTAAGAGGGAGAGAACACAGTTGATAGGCATCTCAGTACCTTTACAGTCCATAAAACATTAAAAAAAATTGCTTTTTCCATACAGACTGACACATCAAAATTGATTAAGCACAAAATGTAGACAGCATCAGCACTATTCATAGTAAGAACCATTTAATACCACCTACAACCAGATTAATCATAACCAAAAAAAAAAAAAAAAAAAGAGAGAGATCTATTCTGATACAGCATTTCCACAACACCCTTGGGAGGTACGACTGCTGCTTCACAGACTGCGGATGTTCCAGCTTCCTTAGGTTATACAGCAAGCCAACAGATTGGATAATTCAGATTTCAGAAATGTTGTGTCCTCAAACAGGACCACTAGATCACATAGCCTTGCATCTCTATCTTGGAGTTATTTCACGACTACTGCTGACGTTTCATTAATGATAATTAAAATTCATGTCTTTAAGGTGTTGGGCTGAGAAGAAACCCAGGTATGTGCCACCAGCTTAAGTTCAATACTTTCAGCTCAGAGTGTCAATAGTATTCCAAACAACATCAGAAGTTTTTCTCTGATAAGAAAAGCACACTACTTCAATTCTGAAGGGATGTGGGTTTTTCTTGTTTCGTCCACCTTCCCTGTTCTTCCTTCCAATTACAGAGCTTTTTGAAAAGCACATTATGACACAGGACAAACTTCTAAATGTTTCCGAGAATCTCCTAACATACAAATCCCATTTTCTTAAGTGAACTGCCTAAAGACGATAAAGCTTCCTCCTGTTCACTACAAGATAGATTCAGAATGTGTATAAGCAATTTAGAGCCATCAAAGCCTGCTGAAATTAGATTATTTTAAATGTTTCAGTACAACCGCTGCTTTTAATTGCAGGCGTTACCAATTGCCCTAAGTACAGTAATGTGACTTTTCTTTAAAGAATTAAGTGAAGGCTGGAATGCTTTCCACTTTCCTGGAGAACTAAACCCCCCTGGGGGCAGGGACGGACACCTCTGCCTTTGCAGGAGCCGTGCTGCGATGCAGCGGGACTCGCGAGTTGGCTGTGGCGGGTCCCTCGCCCGGCCCCGCCGCAGCTCCATCCCTGCCGGAGGCCGCCCGCGGGTGCGGCGCCGGGGCGGGCGCGCTCGG
>VXAZ01005111.1:305377-344637 GCA_013399875.1 Gymnorhina tibicen
CCGGCCCGGCCCGGCCGCAGGTGCCGGGGAGCTTCTGTCCGGTGCGGGGAGCAGCCGTCCCGCGGCGGCCCTCGGGGGACCCGCCCGGCTCCCCGCCAGCCCGTGCCGGCACCTGCGGAGCGCCGGCTCCCCCGGGCCGCCAGGCGTGTCCCGGAACCCGTCAGATCCAGACCGGCTGGGCCGGATTCAGGAAAGGCACAACGTGAAAATAAGATATTTTAGCTACGGGGCAAAACCACGGATTTTGGACCTTGTTACGCTTGCCCTTATCACACCACCAATGCAGACACCTGGGGAGAGCTTTCTGAAGTTTCGGTTCCGTTTGTACTACGGCACTCTCAAAACATAAATAAAACGAGAAAAGGAAGAGTTTCAAATCTGATCTCACACAACTGAAACCAGGAAAACTAAGTCCTCGCAAAGATTGAACCGCGATTTCATTATGCTTGAAATCTTGACCAAAAAAAACCCGGTTTTGCTTATGATGTTTCCATCAAGCCACTGAAGGGCAGTAAAGTCTGTGCTTTGTCCTGTCCAAACCTGTGGTATTTTCCAGAATTCTGTTTAAAGCCATTTAACGAGAATAACACAGCCTTTAAAGACCAAATTCAATCTAATATCTTAGATACACAATACATGAGAAAATAATGCAGCACGGATGCTAAAAGCTGTATAAACATTACCTTTCCTATTAACTATTGTAATTACCTAAGAAATAACACAAGAGGGGTTGAAAGAGTCTTGAGAAAAGCCTTTGCCTGCTATGTAGACCCTACAGGAGACAGGAGCATGGAATGCAGCTGTACAAGCTGCTTCTGCAGGTCAGCAGAATCTGGAAAGCTAACTGTGAAATCATTACAGTACTATTAAATGCAGCAGGAAACAATTTCTCTAGTGGCATAGTTGGCGTGCAAACTCCATCCCAGATGAAACATATTTTTATTGGAAAAAAAACCTAAAGCTTTAAAGTAATCATGTAGCATATGAAGATTTGGAAAATGTGTCTAAACCTAATGAACTCTGAATTGTGAAATCTGTGCATAGCCTTATCATTTCTGCTGGTGAATACAACAGCCTTTAAAGACTAACAGTATCTGACCAGATCTTGTGCAAAGCAAACAATGAAAAGCCTGTATCTTAAGAAAGCTTGTTCAGTGTTGTTTAACTTTAGGGAGGGGAGCTGGAGCAGAGTAAATTTCCCAGATGAAAACAAAGAAACCGGCTGTTAATTTAATTAATTAGTTAATGTTATATTACAAAGAGAGAGGAATGCATAAAGGGTACATGAAAGAGGCAAGTTTCCTGGACAGGTGTGAACTATTTTAACTGAGAATTAGTGGAGTCAAAAGATCCAGACTGCACAGGACTGCACAAGTACTGTAAAGAAAACGCTATTCTGCATCAGAATAGCTGTGAGATGGGGACACTCCAAGAAAAAAAAATTAGGCTGTGGGCCTAAAATACAAAATGATCCCTACTAAAATTCCTCTTTCAATATTGGTTCATTTTCACCTCCTGCTTTCAACTACAAGTCCCCAAATAATGAAGCATGGAATGGATTGTTTTCAAGCAATGCCTATGTTCTGGAGTTGGGGGGACATTACTGCTAGTCAGGACACCACAGCAGAAGATCTCACAGTGAGAAGCTTCTTAGCTGGAAATGCCTCATAATGCACTGCTACTTCATAACATGCAGAATCAGCTGCATGAGCTTGGAATCAAGGAAAGGCTGCAGCCTAACCCATTAATCCACAGAAACCTAAATAATTTGTGGGTTCAGTGTGAGGACCCAAATTCTACAGAGTGCCCTGCAAGGCTTCATCACAGAATCAGAGAAAAATGTCTGACCTCTAGAGTTCATCTAGTCTAACCTCCCTACTCAGCCCTGAGGAACATCACTCATAAACACATGCCAGTTTCATTTCAGACTGGTGACCACTACTTTTTAAGTAGAGTGGTTCAGACTGCCATCCACCTTGTCCACTTACCCAGTCCCTACTGGACTACGAAGATGCTGTGGATGTCAAAGCAAGAGCCTTGCTAAAATCAGTGTGTGCTGCTCTTATCACTTCAGTCATAGAGCCAACTATCTCATGATCGAAGGCAGTTGTGTTGGTGGAACTGTGCTGGTTTTTCTGAATTGACTTGTCCTTTGTCATCCCAGAAATGGCTTCCAGAAAGATTTGCTTCATGATCTCCTCTGAGAGAGATACTTGGTGAGGATGACTGTTCTGCAGTTTCCTGCACCTTACTTTGATGTTGGATGTGACATTTGCTTTTTTACAGTAACTGGAAATCCCATCTGATTGCCATAGCCTTTAGAAGGCGATAGGAAGCAGCAAAATGACGTTCCTCAGCACCTCTACAAGCAGCTCCTGCCCAGCCCTAAGGACTTGCAAACAACTAATTTGCTAAAGTATCCTCAGTTCAACCTTCCTCTACAGTTAGTCGAAGTCTCCTCCTCCAAACCTTGCCAAACTAGGCTTAGAGCTCTGAGAGCCCTGAGGGCTGACCTTGCTAGTAAAGAACAAGGGAAGAGGGCTTTGAGTGTCTCAGCCTTTTCACGGTTCTTCATCACTTGTGACCTCTCCCATTCATCAGCAGAGCTGTGTGGTTCTTGGGTATGCTTGCAATTTAGAATGTTTTCTCTACCTCTGGTTGTAGACAGTTGTAAGAGAAAGGCTGGAATTTGTTGTGAATGGAGAATGATTGGTAATGTCTGGGCATGGGGTCGCTGGATGAAGCACACAGCAGCAAAAGAGTTCTCAGCATGGACTATGCTAATGGCATCCAAATTACCCAATCCATCACACCTATGTGCAGTTTTACAAGATACCCAGTTCTGGAGAAAAAGAGCAATGAAGGAATCCTGATGACTCACAGAGGTGAGATAAGATGGAGGCACTGATCACTATCAACTCCTAAAGGCTACAAAGAGGCAAATCGAAAATCTGTGCGCTGTTGCCAGCCAAGAGGAACCCAGGAGACATGAGGAGAACCTCACGGCTGGTGTCACTTCTCTCCTGTGTGATTGCCATGGATGCTGGACCCAACAACGTCTGGACAGAGGCACGACCGTGGCAGATGGGCAGCCTGTCACCACTGCCTTGGTGCCCCATGGCTGTGTGGGCTTCATGGGGACACATGTTCCCAGTGCTCCGGAGCGTGGGGACACTCTCATCAGAGTGTGAGCCAGAGTTAAAGTTGGTTTATTTCAAGGTCTGCTCTAAATACAACCACCTTCCCGAGGAAGGTCTGGCACTGGCATGTGCTATGTTGTTGATAGAATGTTGCAACAGCATTTCCTCCAAGTGCCTATGTTTATCTTTCTGAAGCGAGCAAACTGGTCTCGAAGCCTAAGGGTTCAGCCATTTATGTTACCTTCTCTCACGAATCCTGGTGAGTATTAATGGACTCCTACAGTCTTGGTCGAATTTTCTGAGTGTTCTTTGCTGTATGAATAACCTGAGAGGCTTTTTTTTGAGTCCTGTCCTGCATTCTTCCACTGATCTTCAGAGCAGAAAGCTTTTTTTTTCTTTTTATTAGTGTTTATTAACTGCTTTGAGTTGCCTTTTCTGTTAGCAATTTTATCATTCACCTAGCCTTAATCAACACAATGATTTATCTGAACAGAAAAAAGGAGAGGAAATAATCTTCAGAGTTGTTTCATGCCAACAGTTCTTTCCAATATATACATTCAGCCAGCCCTACAATAACCCTGAAGCAGGTTTGAACACTAAAATAAAGGGGAAAAAATTTTTTTTCTGCTCTTTGGTGCTATTTTCAGTCTCTCCAAACTACAAGCTGTGAATGCTCTGGGTACATGAGAAGAGTGACGAGGAAAAATGAACCAGACTAATAATAAGAGATGAGAAAGAAACCTGGTGGGGAAAACAGAAACAAAGCACAAGCTTAAAAAAATGCAAAAGGTCACCTTACAGGAAAGAAGACTCAGAAATTAATACAATAACCTTTTTTTAATTAAAAAATAATGCAAGTACAAACTGACAATAATTTAAAATTCAGATAAGCAATGACCATCAGATTATTGGTAAGTTGTCCAAGAAACATTTGATTCTATTTGTGCTGTGAAAAGAAACATTCATTTTATAACAGGCTTGAGATTAAAATTCAAATGTCTTCTCTTGATTAGAGAAGTTACTCATATCTGCACCCAAATTATAAAACTCTCTAGTTCTCAGATTTCATGTGCTGATAAAATATCAAATGAAGGTGGAATTTTATAAGATTTATATTTGCCAGGATGAGAGGATCAGTTCAGGAACCCCTTCTCAGTTGTTTCTGGATTACTGAAGTGTATGTTTTGGGGAGGGAAAGTAGTTAGTTCAAGAGGAAACTACACGAAGTATTTTAAGTGGCCCTGTATTTCCAGCTGTTAAAGGACTAAGAAACTATGGGTCATAGATGTTATCTCAGTCCAATAAGAAAATTGGAACGTAGAGAATGGAAGTCAGTGAAACACCTTCCTTATCTGTTGGGAGTATTAGCCCTTAGGATCTTATCAAAGACCATGACTCTAGATGTCACTCAAATGAGCAAATTGCCTGGTAATAGGCTAAAATGCTGCAAAAATGACAAAATCTCTTTCAATAAGAAAGAAAGGGCAGTCATTAAGGGCAAACCAGAGCAGATCTGCAAAGAACTTTTTTATTAAGTTTCCTAATCTGAGATATTTTTTTCAATCAGCATTGTCACAGGCATTGCAGAAGATTTTTTTTTTCTTTAAGTCTTATGGAGTAAATATAAAAGAAGTCTTGGAACACTCAATGTTCAGCAAGTGTTCATTGCAGCTGAGTCTTGTATTTGCATGGAAACGTTGCTTATCCTTTTTTCAAATTGTTGAGTTCTTTATGGGAACAAAGATGCCATTCCAGTTAGAAGATGTTGGCTAGGCAGACTGTGGTTGGATTCTGTTTATATCAAAAATAAACAAAGACTCGATCTGTTTACACAAAATCCGGAGGCACATCCGGAGATATCGAGTCTGAAGGAAAACTATGGCAGAATGAGTGAATAATATATTTCAGCCAGCACTTTGATTTCTGGAATCTGTAGTAGGAGCCAAACAGCTTGCCAGGATACAAGCTTACTGGTGGTGCACGAGTAGGGAGGGATCTTGCTATCTTGAATATTTTGGCTTGTCAGATTACAACAAAGTGATGGGTTGTTATATATTTTGACAGCTAAAGACCATTTGGAGCAACACCAAAATGGTTGTGGAAATGAATTACATTACAGATTTAGGTGATAAGAAATATGTTAAAAACTAGCAAGGGACAGTCCTGGAGATCATAATGTGACAGAGTTCACCATCCGATCTACTCAGAACATACATCACTACAACTGGTTTTGCCAAAATTGATTGCCAGACTGTAAAAGTCCAGACATCTTATTAAATTTTAAGAAGACTTTGATTGTGGCAATTTTGCATTCACAGTAAAATCATAATGCATTCATTTGCAGTTCAAACTGTCTTTAAATGATCGGTGTAACCATTCCCAATGTTTAATGAACAGCAGTATTACGTTGCTGGCTATCTTTTTCAGTTTTCAAGCAATGAGAGAATCCAACTTATTTCAACAGGGAAGTGAGGGCTACAGATATGACTCACCAAAAAAGGCTATCCTAGAAGGAATGGAGAACAGAGCATTTTACCACCAAATAAAAAAAAATGATCCCAGTATGTACATAATCTTTCTTTCACTTTCCCTGAATCTCAGCAAATCTCTAAATCCACCATTACCTAACCAGAGACAGTCAGTGCTTTGTGTCTTCTTATTCCCTCCCTTCCTGCTAGACAGGAAACAAGGAAAAGTACAATCAGGAGGTGATGAGAGTCACTACTGCACATGATTACTTTTTATCTTATAACAAGCATACTGATCAACTGTGTGAAAAAAATAGAATAAAAATCACAATTTAAAAAATATATGATTTGAACAGAGGAATTTAGCACATTCTCATGACTGCAGCAAATATTGAAGAGTGCCTCCTGGGACGTTTGGGTATGTTTTCACTCAGAAAATAGTTCCTACTCACTTGTAACAGGAACTCTCATGTTGGAGTCTGCCTATTCAGGTTGGTAGAGGCGTTCTGGGGATCAGTTTTAATCTTCTCAGTGTCTATAAAGTAACTGTTGCATTAACAATAATGTAACTTTCAGAATTTTTTTTTTGTTTAAATAAAGGCTTAGTTCATAATATATAAAGCTGCTCTTTACCTGAATGAGCATGGTCAGAAAAATGCTGTCAGATTAATTATTTATAATGGAAATCATTTGTCCCTTTAAGACAATATTTGGGATAAGAACAAAGACTATTTATGACCTTCTGAAGAAGCAAGAAGAAAGTGGCAAAAGCTTTTACTTCAAGTGTGGTTTTGATAGTTTTAGAAGCTGTTGATTGAAAAGTAGAATGAGCAATCACTCAGAGGCCAGAGCTTCAGCGAGTGGGAGATTATATTCTCATGATCTGTGACTAACAGCTAACAGAGAGTAATAAAAAGCCTAGTGAACATGTGTATCATGTAAATACAGTTCTATTGTCAGATGGTTTGTGGTAAATTGAAATGGCTGCTCTGAGGTCACAGCAAGCAGACTGTTTCCTGGAATTTCTGCAGGCAAGTTGCACATCCTGTAAACAGGAGCTCTTCAGATCTGTGGCATTGCACTGCCAGGTACTATGAGTGACACAGAATCTAATAAATAAGATCATTCTGCAGAGCCAGGGAAAGCTGGTCTCAAATTACTCAGAAAGTTGAAGGAGATATGGAAACCACTGCTGAAAAAATCAAATATAAACAGGTATATTGCCTTTGCCTCAATTTTTATATGTTCCGAGTTGGGTAATAGAAAGAAAGCATCAGAGACCACATCCTCAGTTACGAGGTCATTGGATACAGACTGTTTTCCTACTGTCAGAACACAACCTTGGGCATCTGCTCTTATGACTTAGTACAAACAGCTGCATTTCTCACAAGAATAAAAAAAAGAGTAAAATTTCATCCATTCCTTACATTTTCAGGAAGAGTACACATAGTTCATTTTTGTTCCTCCTTGCTTTGCAGGTTGTGGTACTTGCAAGGTTGTGTGCAATGTGCTAAGCTTCCTTGAGCACTGGAGTTGAACAAGCCTTCATGATCTTCCTTGGATCTGGACGTTTTTTTATTTCTTTATCTGCCTTCATTATGAAATTGTGACAGTTTTGGTTAGGGTGGGACAGAAAAGTTCTGCATTCAGTGAAATTTGTCAGTTGTCTGATATGAATTGTATAGGACAGGTCATATGTTTTATCTTCTACTTAATGAATTTGAGCAGTTCTTTCTAAACTGTTCATGGTAGTTAATAGGAGAAAGTGAATATATTCTGTCTCTTATCCATTAGGAAACGACCAACTAACAGTGCCCCTGATGCCTTTCTTTATTTCATGTTCTTGGGACACAGGAATCAAAATGCCTTTTTAGTCCTTACTGATATAACTAGAAAACAACCATAAAGGTTAACTGCTCACAGCATGAAGGAGTTGGAATGTACATCCAGTAGCAATGGGTAAACTTTTCTTAATGTTTTAGCATCTGCCTTCATGTTTACGCTGAAGCAATTTCAGAGAATATCTTCAGAACTCAAACGACTAAAGAGAGACTCAGAAGAGTATTTGGTTCCTAAGATGCGTTCCCACTGGGATTGTCTGTGCTAACACCAGCAGTGTTCCCCTTCCCCTGGAATTAGTGTCTGTGATCATTCAATACTGAAAGATTCCATACCTCTCCAGAACAAGTCTCTTCTACACAATCTTGGTGTCTCTGTAATCAGTAAAGAGACAGTTACCTAAATGAAGCAAAAAATTAGGTTCATAGAATCATAGAATGGGTTGGGTTAGCAGGGACCTCACAGGTCACCTTGTATGTTGCTAATGGCTTCTGAACAATAAAGGCTTGAGGTAGATGTGACACCTATAAGGAGTTACTGGAGAGAGATTGCAGTAAACCACGAACTATGGCAGTGGGTGTTGTTCCTTAAGGTAGGGTGGTTGCCTTGTCCTGAGAGTTTTAAGCTGAAAAGAATGAGTGGTGTACTTCTTAAATGCTATCAACTACCCTTTTTAGATCTAACTGATCTCACAGCCTGAAAACTCACAGTGAAATAAGTGGGCTAGTGAAAAGTTAAAATATGTTACATTATGGAGGAAATAAAAAGCTTAAATGCCTATCATTAATCCTCACTAAAATCTTAATAAAGCACTGAGTCTTGAAAAAACATTTCTGTTCCATGATAGCCCTGCCTTTGAATGGCCTGGTCCCACCAAAAGCAGAGTGCACAGCACTGACCTGTTTGCATTGGAAAAATTTCCTGAGCAGTATCAGTAACCATCTCTGTTTAAATGTCTGGACTGAAGTCAGGAAAGAGTAATTTATCCTGCACTTGTCATTTAATAATCTCACCATGGTGTTTTCTAAGAAGGAACAAAACTTCCATCTAGAGAAAACTGAAAAGATGGCTTACATTTGCATCAAAAACATACCCATTTCTTTGGGTTGTGCCCAGTTTTCTGAGAGATCTACAGTAAATTCTAGAGAAAGAGGACTAAAAAAGCCAGTTTAACTCAGAATATATTTCATTAAACTGTTTGGAACCTGTGAACAAAAAAAATCTCTATCTATGAAAGGCTATTTCTTCTATAATATTTTACATTGCATGTGTTTGTGCTGCTGAAAAAAAGGTAATTTTTTCCTTTATAAAAATAAAACAGACTGAACTGAGATTTTATAATACTGTTCAGAATTGCCTAGCAAGACGAATATTAGCCTTGAGTTGAAAACACAGAATAACTGTGAGAATTACAGTTCAAGCTTTTAAACTAGGAAAATAGAGATACATATAATAATATACAAAGTTCATTATTCAATGAAAACAAAAAATTTCATCTGAATGGGCCAAGATGGAACTTACATGTCAGAGAGACTTTTGCTCTTTCAAAAAACCCTCCACAGTTTACTTAAAAAAAAAAAATACAAACCTCAGGGGCAGAATGTCATCATTTTGCAGAGACCAGGAAAAATCTGACAAACTAGAAAAAAGTGTCAAGCCTCTAACATTACGAATTACTATTGTAGATACCATGCAAGAGGATACTTGGCTTTTCCTTTGCCCAGATTGCTAGGTTAACTTAACCTTAATCCTAATCTTTACATTCTCTCTTTTCTCTGGAAACAGTATTTTCACTTTGTCCTGGTCTCATGTTCTAGAATACTGTGTAAAGATCTAGTGTATACAAAACAAAGAAGTTTATTTGTACAATCTACCATCTTGGCCCTCCCTCATCCAAAGTCTAGTAGTAGGAATAAGTTTTCTGGCAACATATTCCATTACTTGCTTGCAAGTTAGTGCCTACCACTGCTGTGTGTGTGAGTTCTTTCAAATCCAAGGTGGCCAAGGTCTCACACAGGTTTTTTCTAACTTTGAGTGAACACATAGGTTACCATCCAGCCTGAGAAAATTTGCACTTACTCTGGTGTCTGCAACTTCCCTGCTTCTCTCTCATTACTCCCTTCTAACTGAAATCCTGGCAGGCAATGCAGCACTCCCCTAGTCCACAGAGCTCCCCGGTGTCTGCATTTAGAATGGTGACCTAGGATGTTCAA
The DNA here is from genome assembly GCA_013399875.1 of Gymnorhina tibicen. NCBI lineage: Eukaryota > Metazoa > Chordata > Aves > Passeriformes > Artamidae > Gymnorhina > Gymnorhina tibicen. Next base: position 315,038 of record VXAZ01005111.1, read on the forward strand.
GAAAACGGCCTGGGCATCACTTCCTGCTGTTTCGGGAGGAATGCATTGACAGGAAGGTCTTTGATAGATTTGGGTTTCTAAGATTGCAAACTTCTATTTAGGTCTTTATTAACCTAGATTGTTGCAAAGTCAAACATCTACTACTTCCATCTTTTAATTGTGTGGTTTCAAGTCTGAATATTGATTCGCTGCCTAAATAAATAAGACTTGCTGTAAACCAACTCTCCACTATAATACTTACCCCTTATCCCTATTACTGCCTAATGCAGGAATGGACTGATACCGAATCTTTAAAGTTTTTCCAGGATTTCTTTGTAACAGAATAGAAACATATTTCTCAGGGGATGAGAAGAACCCTAATCAGAAAGGTTCCTATTTTCTGTAAGCTGTAAACTGTAAGCCACATAGACAGGAAACCCAGATTAGATAAAACTATGTAAGGATATTTGTTGAAGATTGCGAAAAGAGAAGAAGATAAAGCTCTGGAACAGAAAAGTCTAGTGGTACAAGTATGAATTTCAACATTTATACAAATATATCAAAAAGACATTTTCTCTTTTGTATGATTAACAAAACTTACTCAAGCTTTTAAAATTAAAAAAAAATAATTGTTGAATAAAGATGCAATATAAAGTCAGTAGAAGAAAGTGTACTTTGTTAAAAATACAAATAGCAAATGATCACTTTTTGTGTTGCAGAGGTCACAGTCTATAGCATTTGAGCACCTTTTTCCACATGCCCTTTCTTTCAAGGATGGCTTTCCCCACAGCGGAAGTGCATTCCGTGAGCATGAGGCAGAGGTGGCAGATGGGCTCTCCTGCCTCTTTGTTAATGGTGAGGGGCATTAATACTCCTAACACCACTTTCCCATGTCTATCAGCTGTAATGCCTTCAGAAACTGGGTACAGTTAGGATGTACACACTAAAATAAAACATTTAATTATGTCTTAAGTTCAGAAATGACGGAGAGAACTTCACCAGTAACGTGAGTGCTGCTAGCAACTGGAACTTTCTTCACAAGCTGTAACTATGCCAGTTTTCCACAGTTAGAACTTGATGTTAACATTAATGAACCACGATTGGGCTTCAAAGCAATGCTTATGTTTTTGTAACCCAGATGCACTTGGAAAAAAAGGGAGAAAAGGGAAAATGTTGTGACACTAGACTTATTATAAAAAAAATTAGATAAGAAATAGTACTGAACACATAGAAAATTAAATATTATTGCTTTTTATAAAATACATTTGTGCTGATTTACTATTTATAATTGGACTTATTAGACTATAACTATCCTAAATAGAGTTTTTCAGAAGAAAAACCCCACAGAGTGTAAAACTCAGAGAACATGATTCTTGAATAAAATGAACAATCAGATACCTACTAAAACACATTAGGTGGATAAAACATAATATTTTGTCTATCCGTTGACTATCGGATTCCAACTTGTCTCTTAGCAACATGATACAGACATTTTTGTTTAAAGCAAAGCACAGAAATTAATGTCTTGGGGTGACTTTATGATGTTGTATCCCCTCTCACCACTCTATACCCACAACAATTGGTCACATGCTTTGTCTTGCACAAATTGTGTCTTTAACTCTTTTGTTAAATATTCCATTTATTTTGGTCATAATTCCAGAACAAACAATTTGTTCAAACTGTTCAGCCAAACACAATGTCATCTGGCAAAGCACTGTGATCCTCCATGAAGCCAATTCTCTAGAAACAACTGTTTGCACATATCAGTAGTCCAACATCTACAACGTGCTCATTTTGAAATGTGGGCACACGGAGGCCCCTCTGCAACCTTCTTCAGAGAACCTCAAGTTCACTTCCTGTAACCAGCAATGTCTGACAAGACACAGAATCAGGTGAACCTCCCTGGGCTTAAACAAACACTCAAAAAAAATTGCCAGAAAGCAGTATTTCTCCCCTTGTATTAATTTTAAGGCTGATCCCCGGTTAGTATTTAGCACAGTCAGATGGCAATACCACTGTTTATGTGTTGCAGTCTTACAAAGCATGGTGAACCCAAGACAAACATCTTGTCCTACCCACAGACTCCTGTCCCCATTAATAACTGCTGACTTGTGCTGCACTGTGTCCTCCGCAGAAAAGACAAGTATTCCATGATGCTTCCCCAAAGTATAATTGGCCAGTAATGCCATAATTTGGTAGGTATACTATTAATTGCCTAATTAAAGAAATTCTAGGATGAGACATTTTAACACTGTTTTAAAGCAGAATGCAACTGTCACACTGCTGGATCAAAATGATCTTCCCTGCATTAACAATTCTGTTAAGATACTGAAGAAGCTGAGCATGAAGTATACAGGAAAAAAAATCTTTCAGTGATTTCAAATAGCAGCACACAATCTCTGGATTCTAGAGATTTCAGATTATTCCATGGTTATTTGCTGCAATAAGTGGTTCAGATCACAGACATGTAGCCCCTCACTAAAAGCCTGACCTTGTGCTAAAAGTCTGAAGCCTCCAGAAGGGTACTTTTTCCCTTCTGTACTGAGTCCTAAAGCTGTAAATAAACCCTGAATCTCAAATGCTGGAGTTGTCCTTCAGCACTTCTTCTGAAAGTATCCACAAGAATCATACCCAGTATCATTCCTATGGCTGCTTGGGGAGGAATTATTCACAGGGATTGTTTCTCCTGCTGGTGCTGCCCAGTCCAACAGGAAGGCTGGCTAATGCCCCTCTGCCTGCCATTCCCAGGGGCCCTCACCTTGGCCCTGGCCCTGCTGCACTCCCTGCCCAGCGGTTGAGCTTCCCGGGGCTGGAGGAAACCTGCTGGAGCTGGCTGGGCAACACAAAACTCTGTTGATCTCAAATATGTGCTTCAGCTAATTGCCTTTCCTGTGTGGGCTGTGGGGATGGAAGCCACTGGTCCAGCAACTGCAAGCAGCCAGGCACAGACAGAAACAGCCTGGAGGAAAAGAGGGAAAAGGAAGCACCCAGCAGCTCCCACCGCCCCAGCTGCATCCGTCCCCTCCCTCTCCCATTTCCTCACATAAAATACTGGACAGAATATTTTACTGATTTGTTAAAATATGTTGAAAGGCTCTTCCCCTTCCTCACTGAAGATATAGCCCTTCAGTTTTGCAGCATATTTCACTATCTTTTATAAAATGCTTATTTTATTGTTAATTAACAACTCATCATATTGCTTTCCCCAAACTGATCTTTATACAGCAATTCTGTTTCCCTTTGGTCTTGCTGGAAGCATTTAACAAAATTCATCAGAAGATAGTAAAATAGGTGTAAGCTTCAGCATATTTTTTTTGCTGTTTTCTGGCAACAAGTAGAAATGTTTCTTTAACTGGAGACTTCTTGCAGCCTTTTCCCTTTACTGGGATATCTAACTGTTTAACAGTCTTTATACTCCTGTCATTTCTCATAATAAAATTTGTTACTATGACAAAAAAAAAATCCACTAAAAATTATAAACTGTTCTAGTTATTCAGTTGTTCCATGACCCAGCCATCAAGATTTGAGCTTCAACATATTTTTGGAAGTACCAAGGGAAGATAACTTGGGTACATTTTTAGACAAGCCTATTTACTTTTGCATTTTTACAACAGTCTGTTTGACATTACAAGAAACCCTTTACAAGAAACCCTTGACAGACCATAGCCAGAATCTTAAGGTAAGCAGCAAAAAATTTGATCATTATCTATAAATATGGAGACAACTGGTTCTTGTACTGAAATGTCGGTTTATATCGATTTCAGATAGGGAGGAACAGACCAAAACAATTTGACTAAATCGAGCCATCGGACATTAAGCTGAGCCTGTTTAAACCAATGTAATTATCAATTTAGACATGATTCTACAATCATATCTGGCCATTACTTAAAACAGCAAAAATGAAAAAGGAGTTTTAGGAATTTGAAGTCAAATGACAGACCACAGATGTCAAGATGAGACGTACAGATCTCTAAAGTTAAAGAATTAAAACTTAAATAATTGATACTACCTATGTATACAAGAGAAGTATCTAGCTGCAAGATAGAAACCAATCATTTTAATATTAAAAAAAAAAATTGTATTATTTAAGCAAGGGAGATTAAAAATACAAGTATCAGCCAGAATCTGAAAGAGTATTTTGCTAGAACTAAATGAGTAACTGAGGGGAACATGAAAACAACACCACTTCAGTAAAAGCAACATTTTAAAATAAATTTTTAAAAAGATATAAAAATCTAACAGTATAGTTGAAGCTTAAGGTGAGGATCTAGTTCATTTTTTAATCTCATCTTAATCTCATTTCAAAGCACTTACGCTCAGTATTCCTGTATACAAGAAGGGGACCCTCATGAGCTCCAGAGCACAAGGTTCCCTGTCCAGTCATCAAGAAAAACACTGGTGCAGGTCAGGAACAGTTTAAGTACCCCAGTGGGGAAGGTGGAGGGGATTCAAGGGAGATGGGACATAAAACCAGACCTTATTCTGTCAGTCACAGACAGCTTGTTCAAACAAGAATCCAACAGTCTCTATCTCTGCTTACTTACAGCATTTCCTAATTTATTGAAAATGTGAAAGACAAAATAGCGCTCAAAAATCCCAATCTGGAAAACGTTAAGGTACTGTTCAGATTCTGCACCATGTACTAGCACAAAGCAAAGGGAATTAGAGGGTCAGCAGGCCTGTACAGAATCTCCCTTGCTATTTCATAAATACTTTTAATTCTTTAGAACACCATGGTAACCTTGTAATGACCTTACTGAGCCACAATCCTTGTGACTGCTTTGTAACATTATAATTTCTAAACTGCTACCCAATTTATGGATTTTAAAAACTGCAAAATGCTGCATTTTTAGAGGCAGATGTATATTATGTGTTGTTCTGAAGATGAAATAAGATCTTGTGGTTAACACACAAACTGAGTATCCAGAAATGTAAACAGAAATCCAAGACAGGAGAGACTGCTCACCTCCTTTAGGAATTTACTCTGCAATCTTTAGCAAATCACTTAATCTTTCTATGCCTTCATTTCCCATATATAAAACGGGGTAATACTTGCTGTAAAGGATAAAAGCTGTCATGTGTCTTTTTAAAAACTAAATGTCATAGAAAAACCTCTCATTAAACAGTTAAAACGGCTTCTTGCAAATATTAAGGAACACATCACTTTTCTCTGTTATCCAGAGCAAAATCTCCCCAAATATTCTCACACATTATATCTGCTCGGCAGTTTGGTTCTTTATATAGGAAGTGATAGCACCGAGTCCACAACTTTACCTTTTTTTAAATTAGCCTTATAAATTTACTAGTTCAATAAGTTTCTACTACATTATCCTGACAGAGACAACAAGATTCACAGACATAAATCTCACAACCCTATCTGAGACTACAGCTTAGATCACTTGTCAAATTTTTAGCAAACTAAGAAGGATTCATGTTTCACTGATTTACACTCAGTATGACAAATAATGACAACTGCATGTACGTAAGCATGTACATGTACATAAACCAGGCAAAGACAGAAGTCCTATTGCAAATGCAGTGACTATATAACCCATTATGGTTTTTTGACTTAGAGCCTTTTTCAGGTGTTAAGATACACTTAATCAAATCAGATTATTGATTCCAACTTTGGTATTAAACAAATCAAACAAATTTTGTGAGGAAGACCTCACAAACAGATGATGCCAGCTTGACTGTAGTGACAATCCATCACACATCGATATGAGCAGGGCTCTTGTTCTGAAGCCTGTCGAATAACAGAGGCTGGAACGCTGTCAAAGGCGTAGCACTGCTCTCCCAGAGAGGGTATGGGGCACAGCAAAAGGACTCTTGGCATCGTTCTCAGGGGAATATTTTGTCTCATGCAAGGACTGGCTCCACAGGTTCTGAAGGAAGCTATGCTCAGGCCTTCTCTGCAGGGGAACATATTTTATGCCTTTGATGGGACTGTGGGTAGGAGTTCAGCAGACGCCTGAGATAGCTGTATACCTAACCCAAGATGAACAGGAAATGCGTGACTACATCTCTGTGTATGAAAAGAATAAACAGGAGCAGTTAACATGAGAAAGAATATGGAGAAAATTTCTGTGAAAATAATAAGTAAGATAGGGATAGCAAAACTGATGTATGATCCCATCTTTTCCTTAGAAAACAAGAAAAAATAATCTTGCAAGTAAAAGTATCTTTATTTTCTCACTTGACAGTATTGGAGCTGATATCCTCTAAGCTGTGAGCCTGATAAAGTAATTTCATATTAAAAGAATAAGAGGTTTTACAATTCTGACAATAACATCACAAAACTCAGATCACAAATTACATTTACTTTATTTAATATTACATGCATTTTAGACAGTGATTCATGTTGTTTACTTGTACAAGTAGTCATTCTCAATGTACAAGTAATAAACATTGCTTTTACAGTTAAATTCATTAGCATGCACTTCACACAATCGTGTGCAAAGTTATTTTTTCCAGTTAGAAAATATTAAGGTAATTATTTCTAAATTGATTTTATACATGGAGTTTAATTTTGGTTTTATGCAGACATTGCATAGTTGATGCTTAGCTTCTCCAGAAAGACTGGAATGTGGTACCAGTATTGTTGAAGCAGATCAAGTGACAGTAGCAAACAAGAAGATTTGAAGAAGAGGCATAACTTTCAAGGTTGAAAGGTCAGCAAGTACAGCCTAGGATGAAAATCAAAAAGGCTTGTTAAACTTGACATTTGAATCAAATTTCCTTAAAGCAAGTTAAGAAGTTAGGGAAATATTCAAATACTGACTACAATACTGCCAATAATTAGATTTGGATATGGCTAGAAGGAAGTTATACTGGTTCATGTCAGTATCTTATTGCATAACTTTTCATTCTAACATTTCAAAGAAAAAACACATTTACCCAATGTATAGTACCCAAGTAACTTTATTTTAGCCTTTAGCCTTACTTCAAATATACATGGCATCATGGGTGAATAAGGGGTCTAGCATTTCAGCTTGCTTCTAAAAATAATTGGGAATTAAGAATCCTTATCCTGTGGCTTGGCTAGTACTTGTGAAGTAACTCCAATGTAATGCTCAAATAATCAATGTCTTCTCATGAAAGTATGTTTTAAAAAAAGCCAAAGAAAGTGATCACAAACTCTCAAAGTCTGGAAAAAATCCATCACCATATATTTAAAAAAAAAAAATTAACAAATTACTAGGTATAAATAATAATAATCTTCATCCTAATGACTTCATTTTCTTCATTTCCTATGACAGTATGCAGTGAAATTTCAGATTCACATTGACAAAGTAATCTTGTAAAATTTTTCTAATTTGTGGAACAGAAGCAACTAAAATGTACTGAGGAAAAGGGTACAAACCTCTGCAACACTGCAAAAACAACATATCCCAGTAACGCTGATTATATATTAAAAAAGAAAAAAAAAACAATTGTACAAAATAATTTTATAACACTGCATTTTTATAGCAAATATGCTTTATTTCCTTTTACCCCAGAAAAGCAGCATTATGTATTGCATGTTCACAATTTCTTTATATTTTATCTAAAGTAAGAATTTAGACAGAAAGATTTGCACTATGCACCATGTGCCATGTGAAGCTTAAGTTACTCTTACTGGCAAAGCATCAGAAACTATTTCAATCTCCTCTAAGTGAAACTTATCCTTACTTCAGCTGCAGCCAGTGATGTCACCTCCATCAGGTTGACTGCTCGGAAAGCAAACACAGCAGCTGCCAGGACTGAAAGAAAATGTCCAATATTTAAGTTTCTGACCTGGTAAGTGGTGGTTAGAATTAATTGTGATATAAGATACCAATTTTCACTTAGTTCAATTACTTTGATTCTGAAGAATAATATACAACAGGTGGCTGTGTTTCAGTTTCTTTGACCACTCTTTCAAACAGACAGGAAAAACACAACATTCCTTCAGTAAAGTCTGAGTGAAAATGCCTGAGTTTAAGATGATTAGCTTTTAATTAAAAGGGACAAGCCGTCTTATATGTACAAATGGAACCAAAACTTTTTCTCTTCTACTCACCTACTTTGTATTTAAAAACTGACGCAACTGAAGATACATGTTTTCTTTAAAACTTCCATCTTAAACCTTCAGAAATATGAGGACATTATTTAACTACAAAACTTTAAAAGTGTCTTAAAAGATGCCATTTCAAAGGAAGAAATCCAGGAAAATCAGGGGACTTTCAACTGCTTTAAGTACTGTAGAAATAGTTGCCATAAATAACATGAATCTTTTATTTTGTGAAAGGTGATGAATTCATTTACCACTACCACTGAAGCTGGGAGAACATCCTATGTTCTGTTCAGAGAGCACTTAGCATTTTTGAGCATTGCCATAAAAAAAAAATTACCGGACATATTTTTTTATTAAAGATGCAGTACTCATGCAATTCCATTTTTCTAGATGATATATGCTTTGACATGTATGTAACCTGCTGTCTTCATTCAAAGAGCAACTATTTTCTTCTCATCACAACATACATTGAAGCTAACATGTATTTGCCTTACATTCACACAAATTTCACATGTTTTGTAAAAATAATTCTATTACCAGCAAGAATTTCTAGAGAATTGTATCCCAGGATTCTGTCCCACAGAAGCAAGAGCTGGTCTGTAGCTAAATAACCAGAAAATGCTCGTACCATCCATTTAAATGAAATTCGTAGCCTGCAAATAAGTAACAAACAACGGTTATTATATTTCTGCCTCCCATAATGATCTGATTGTCTATAAATTGAAAATGTTTCATTATCCTTCCGCATTTCTCTTCCAGGAAGAATAAGCATTTTCTCTTGCTGCAGTAATAATCAATATTTTCATTTGTAACCGCCATCATAAAACTATTTAGCATCTCATTTGATAAAGTACTAATATAATTCTCATTATCATTCTGATCAAACAATCACGTTAGAGTGATCCTCAGCTATTATCACCCTCAATGTTTCATCCTTTCTGCTATTATGCTATTAAGATGGATGCCAATTAAGACAAAAAGGTTTTCAGGTTCTGTTGTGCCTGGCGCCATGAGTTCACTATCGAATGACTCTTGCTCCCTTGCCCCTTCCAGTACCTTCTGCTGCAACTAACACATCTTTGTGTCTTCTGTCCCCTAGGAAATACCTTAGTTCCATCAGATCCAACATGAATTACTGAAACTTAGCTGAATAATGCAGTATATAGCATTTCTCACAGAGCAATTCTCTCTCTTCCACAGAGCATACAGAAGAAATGCACAAAGCACAGATATGTAGGTTAGACAAAGCACTGCATCTGACTCTCAAGGAAAAATGGCACGCTGATGTTTATACTTTTGTGTAATTTCCCATATATATTAAATTAAAATACTACAGAACAGCATTTTCAGAACGATGAATCTGCAATACTTGTAACAAGTCAGAAAGAAGTACTTACGGCTGAGCTCCAATTTCTCGGAGGTGATAGAAGAGCTGGGGTAGATGGGTTTGTAGAAGAGTCTCAAAAAGCAAACACAGGGATACAATGCCCTAAGGAAACAAGATCACATCCTGAATACTAACACTCATCCTGTCAAATCTGAGAAAACAGTATCAGCATGTAAGCGTGCATGAATTTTTGATTCAAGCAATAAAACACTACTAATAATGATATAATATTCAACTCAGGTGAGAAAGGCACAAGCAATTCCAATACCTTCAGTCACTAAAGCCTTGCTCCTGAAATTCTGTGTATGTATTAGCAGCATAATATGATCTGATAGTCCCTTTCAACTCTGAGTTACTTATGGTGTTTGTATGTCAGGGTTGAAGTACTTAGTGGGTTATTATAATATGATCTACTTGAAATATTTCCACTTTGATGAAACAGACCTCAGTTGCACTAAAAAATAAAGGGTGTAAGAAAAAGTATCTCTCTGATTAGTAAAACCAAACAGCAATAGGGATAACTACAAAAAAAGTTAAACACATTTTAAAAATTGTTTCAAAAATTACCATGGAAATGAATAGACTGTGGTTTGACCCCTTTCTCTGCTATTAAAGATGGAAAGCACAATACATAACCTTGAAATGGTATACCAAGGAAAGGATTTTCTTTTAACCAGGAAATATTTTCAAAAAGCAATATAACTCTTCAGCCCTTTTTGAAGGAAAAAAGAAATATTTACTCTGTTTTATTCTTCACAAATAGAAGACAAGCCAATTTTTACAACTGTCATACATTCAAGACAGCTGGTCCTGGTCACAAACAGCCAAATTATTTAAACTCATCTAATAGTACTGAAAAACATGTGCTGTCATACCAAGATACTTCAGTTAAAGAAACAGACCCTAACTTGGCATCACTGAAACAATATCCCTATACATATATTTTAGTCCCTTTACCCCAGGCAATATTTCAGAGTCCATTTACATGTCTTTATGAAAGTGAGTTTGCATTTATGTGACCCCTTGAACTGAGAAACCTATTAGATTAAAAAACTTGACTCTTATAAAAGACCCCATACCCTCATAAAATGAGAACTTACTATTTTAATAAGGTACATGATAGCAAAGACTAACACTGACATAGGAAACAACAATATCTAGACTGGAATTACCTAATAATTTTCCCAAGCTTGCCTGAAATATTTCATTATATTTAAAAGGATACATTTCAATCACATAGAAAACCATGCTACTGTATATTATTGTTCTGTAGCAAACAGAGTATCAAGTGAGTGGATTTAATTTCTAATGAACTTACAGAGGGATGAGAAGAGATGGAATGGAGTCTGAAGAAAAAACGCACATACATCTCACGGAATATCTGATACAATTTGGAAGGTTCATGGTACAGAAAACAAAGTGGAGCAACTGAAAGGATAAAAGAATTATAATTGACTCAACACTGTAAACTGCTAAAAGAGTTCAATGATTAAGCGCATGAAGTGTGAGGAAAAGCCAAGTAATTTATAGTACCACAATTTACAAAAACAGTACTACACCAATTATTGAGAAAGAAGTATTCAATAACAGTCTACCATTTAATGTAAAAAGTCAAAAAAGGGAGTATGATACATTCTATATATTATTCCTACACATTTCAAGAAGATAAACAGATTAGAACCTGCTTACTACAGTGCTGGCTTCAGAACTGTAAGGAAGATGCTGTAGGGAGAGCGTCTCTGGGATGTAGGGCAATGTGAACAGTGCAAGTTTTTGTTTCAACTGTCTGTAACTTTCAATGTGCCATGGGGCCAGTGACCAGCTCCAAACTGATGCCCTATTTGTAAGACTGCTTGAAGATGGATATTGTGAAAATGAAAACATTAAAAGAACAGCTTTTGGTTGCCACAATAACATCACTAAGTATGACAAACTGACAGAGACGTGTTTATTTCTTACAAGATCTGTAAATCATGGACATTTGGTAGTTTACTGTTTAGAAGTCTTCTAGTACACCTGATTCAAAATAAGAATTGATCACATTTGTAACACAGGCACTCTGAAACTCTTCTTGTTTCATAAAAGTCTAGCATCTAGATAAATTTGTTGTATGTACGTGCTGCACAAACATAACCAGTTCCTTGAGACTGATAGTCCATTCACTCAATGCATTTTCACAGACAGTTGTCCTTATACCTTTTTGTGAACAGCCTTTTGATCTGTCCACTCATGCTGACTGCTTCATTTTACAGGTGCATTCATTTTAGCTGACAGCTTACATTTTAACACATTGGCTACAGACACATTTATCTGCATACTTATGTACACATACACAGATATATGTAGATTTTTTATGTATATATGGGTATATGCATGTGTGAATTCATTTTCATATCTAAACATCAGAGAAGGTGGCTTAATAAAAAAATGGTGTCTGAGAGGTGGGGTGCTAAGGTAGGGTGAGATGTTCACAGAAACATGTATTTCTGTAGGGGTAAGAAAAGCAGAGGGTGTCACCCGTGTTCATGTTTATAATGCTTGAAGATGGAGGTGGAATTGTCAGCGTGCACATGTACATAAAGGCCAAGAGGGTAACAGAACAGCCTCTGACAGCTGGCACCCTGACTATGTATGCATGCAAACAGGAAAAAGGGTATAGGATTTTCATAAGGACCCAGACACTTCCTCATATAGCAGCACAGCATGGAATACAGAGGATGCTCTGCTTGGTTCCAGCCACTGTACCCACAGCCTTGAGCTACATTACTATGTTTCTGCTGCCTTGCTTTTCACCCTTCCTCCTTCCAGAGCCAGCATATTCTGAGCCTGTGCAAGGAGTGAGGACAGGAGGGAGGGAGGAAAACTGACACCCTAGTTTGGGAGATGCTGTTCTCAAGGGCAGAGCCAAATTCAAACATTTTGAAAAGCAGTTCACATAGAACAAGTGAACACCTCCTACTGAGTCCCTAAGGAAGAGTTTATAACTTAAGTGCTCATTACTTCAAAGACTTTAGATTCCCTACTCAGGTTCAAATTTGCATTTCATATTTAAATTGCATTATTTTAATGATTGTGTGATCATTAAACTTTATTATTAGCAAAACATAGCATTTTAAGTATAATCTTACAATCTGCTTGCCCTGTGATACTACAAATATCTTTGATAAACCAAAACAAAAAACTTAAAAGCCAAAACATCTAATCTCACATCTGCAATAGCCGCAATACATCTGTAACCCAAGGAGATTTTTCTGCTTTTTTCCTAAAAATCTTGTTGATATTTGTGCTTTCCTCTGTGCAGTAAATTAGCAACCATTCTATCATGTAATGCTCTTTTAACACCTCTTGTAGGTAAATGGATAGAGCATCACATTATTCTTGTTTTTAAGAACTCTTTTCATGGGTAATTTCGTCTACTCAGAAGTGAAACACAAGGAAAGAGCACTTTGTTGGTAAACTTTATCCCTCTATTCATACACATTAAGATGCATAGCTTAGCTCAGCTATTAGCTCTCAAAGAAGGAATTCCCACATGGCAGTCAGCTGTACTACCAGTAAATAAAACAGCCTGAAATTTTAAAAATTATATTCAACAGTCTTCATACACAAAGAAACATAAAAGCACACACACAAGTTTAAAAGTTGCAGGAAAGTACATACAGCTTTAAACTGCAATATGACAAAAAGCAATACTGAGGTTTTAGTTTATGAGTCACACTTACCATACATAGAAAAGCCATGAAAAGGAATTACACCTACAAAACAAAAATATTTATTTTTTTGTTCTTCTATAGTCCTCTTTATCCATGCAAAAAAAAAATATTCCCCCCCATGTTATCAAATTGTATTCTGCCTACATCAGGAATAAAGTATTTTATTTCCTTGTTATTGCACCTGCACAGATCTCCATCTTGTAAATACTTAAGTACAGCATCACCTGCGCCAGTACAACCAATTACATACTACATTACATATACAACACAAGCCATAGTTTCTAGAAAGCCAAGTAAAGCTCAGTTTCCGTGAAGCTGTTACATAGAAGCTTTGCTGATACCAGAACCCCATTTCAGATAAATGACAACCCATAAATGTCATGCACTGACAAAAATGGAGTAGGAAAAAAAGGAGGCCAAGACCTCTAGTAATTCATGGAGTACTCAGATAGAACATTCGCAGTACTTGGCAGCTGTAGCATGACAGCTCTCTCCTCCTTTCCAGCTGATCTTAGCTCCCATTCACTAGATTTTATATAAGACTGGTAAGAGGGAGGTGCTTTGGCAAAAGATCAAAAGAACAATGCTTCATGGCTACAAAGCTGCAAGGAGTTGTGGAGGCAAACATGGAAAAAAGCGAAACGAAAGTATGTACTGCAAATAACTCCACTGAAATACAGAAGACATAAAAGACAAGGCCAGAGACACAGATTTAAGATTGGTGACGTAAGGCCTTGAAAGCAAGAGCAAAAAGCTTGAACTTAAAATACAAATGCAAGGAAAGGATTCAATAGGGATTCAAATTGTCAAGGTAAGAGCTGAGAAAAACAATTCTAATGACTGAAGTTATAACAACAGCAATGATATTAACTTAAAATTACATAGATCTGTTGTGTCTGAAGTTTTAATATGAACACACATTTTGAAAGGAAAAGACTTTAGGGTGTGGTTTGTTGAGTACTGAAAATCTGGGAGGTCAGCCAGTTTCAGCATGTATCATTCAAATCCTCTAAGTGCCAATACAAGACTGAATACAAGCTGCAGCACCCCAAGTTGTTTTCCTTCTCCTTCCCACACACATAGACAAACTCTGTTTGTGAATACTAACACCAGGCTGAATGTGGGTTTGGAGTAGCTTCTGTCCAGCTTACTCCTTTAAATTAATGAATTTCACAGAGTGACAGCAAAACATAACTTGTAATAGAAAAAGAAATTATCATGTATTTGAGAAAAAAGTCCTGTATTTTGCCAATCTACCACTAGAGGAGGCAATAGTATAATTCATACCATTTGGAGGATAGAAAACAGCATATTCTTCCATTCCAAGTTTTCCTGTGAACCATCAAACCACAAAGAAAATGTAATTAAGCTGTAAAAAAGTATAAAGATTTAAATAATTTAAATTTTAAAAGTAGATTTCAAATTACAATTACAAAAATCGTAACTATTACATTACTGACCACCTGATATTGTCTAAAACAAGCAAGCAATGCAATGGGACAGGTACAATGTCAGATATAAAACTGGAATGCAGCACCAACAAAGAATGACAAACAACAGAAAAGAGGTGGAAAATTTCAGCAATGCTGTTCCACTGAGATTTCTATTTGGGTGTGTCTTAGGAGCTCTAAAGGTGTTTGCTGCAGACCTTGAAGACAGTGAAGCTAGAAGGGAGTAAGGGCGACCTAGGGACAGGAAAGGCATTTAAACAGATACAACCACAGATAAAAAGTATTCAAGGCTTCATTAGGTCTGCAACAGAGAGAAAGATGGATGTTCTGATGTAACAAGAAATATTTAAGTAATCTGCTGCATACAGAAGACTTAATTAAGTCAAGAAAATCACTGATCATATAGCTTGACCATATAAGTTTTTTATCTTCCCAGCAAAATGAACACATATTACTAAACCATACTTTAACTATAGAACCTAATAATTCAAAATCCTTTAATAAAAATTAACAATTTATTTAGAAATATAAAGGTGTTACTAAGCATAATTACAACTAAATAAAACCTGCAACTCTTTTAGTTCTAAAATGAGAACATTCAACTCAAATTTAATTAATTCCATGAAAATATATAGAATATTCTGTGTATTCTGTTTACTTTTCACAGTAGAAGAGTAGCACAGAGAAGTTTTTGTCAGGTTCAATGGAATCTGGACTTTGATATTTTCCTATAGCATGAACTGACTAAAATAAAATAAAAATTAACCTGCAAAACTCCTGCCTACTACCCCATGAAAACAAAAGCCAGTATTTTCCAATTATACAAATGAGTTGTTTCACTAAAGTAAAAAATATTTTCTCCTTTTCCTTTCAATAGTTTGCTTGTTGTGCAGCCAGGAATTATAATCTGGGAGGATGAGTATTTTTAGCATAAAGCACATCTCTTGGAAAATTGGCTAAAAATAGGATATACAAGCCTTTTGGATTTACACTGCACAGATTTAGGTACCAGCAACATTATTCCTCAGATTTGTCTAGGAATACGCAGGATGTTCCCCATAGCTGTGTTTCTGAGCTGCCATGGCTCTGTGTCTGAAGTGAAACCTGGGATTCCACTGCTGTTCTGCTCTCAGGTGAGCCCTTTGCTCATTTCAAGGAGTAGGGAAAGAAAACCCCATGATTCAGTGTAAGAGAGTGAAAAAAAGCAATCAAAAAGGAACTAAAAAATTATAAAACAAACATTACTCATAGCAACATAAGAAGCAGCAAGAAGAAGAAAACTGCCAGCAGAGGTCCTGTGTAAAAAAAAAGTACTAAGGGATCATATTTGGCTAAATACACAGGTACCAGCGACCAAGGAAGTAAACAGGAATGAAGAAGGGGAAAAAAAGTGACTGGATTACTGAATGACTCAAGAAGGAAGGCAAAGTTAGGATCCTCTAGGTAAAATCAAGGCAGGTGAGGTTCTAAGAAACATGGAAACATCCAGAGGAATGACATCAGAAGTTGGCAGAGAAGGCAAGTAGACTGAATCAAGAAATTTAAAGACTGTTAAGAAAAATAATGAGACCTCAAGTCAAAGAACATCCAAAAATAAGCTAATACTCTGGAAGATGCCATGCTTTTTAAAAAAAATCAGTGTTAAGTATGCTTGGTAAAGCTCTACTCTACCACACCTTTGAACAGAGCCCACAATTCTTCAGCAACATGTTCTGCTCCTGTCTACAAATATTTGCAAAACTCACTGCTTCAGAAAGACAACATTCTGTAATGACTTCCAGTTGCTAAATTTACTGGAGTTGCAGAGGACAATATTGTCTATTTAAATTTTTAGCTCTGATGAAGACAGACATTGTCAAGATTTTACCATAATGTCATAGCTGTGTTTCATTTTTTCTGGTAAAACACTGCAGAATTATACACAGAAAACTGGAGTAAAAGAACAACATTGCAATCTGGCCTTTATGTGATCAGCTTCTAAACTGTCATAATAAAATCTGTGTAGAAGTCAATTGGATACATAGAGTTTTTATTAACATTCTTTTAAGTGTAGTCCACGAGGGGTAATGAATACAGAGCAAATTCACATATTGTATTACTGCAGCAGTCAACAAAAATCTACACGATCTTTTTAAAAACAACTCTTTTTACCTCGTATGTATGATTTGGGTGGGGTGGCACTACTGTAAGTAAAGTGCTCCAATACAGATGTATCTCGGGAAAAACACAGTAACACCTGCAGAAAAGAAAGTCAGCTGACTAACTGGATCAAAGCAATGTCAAACAAATTTAAGGATCTGCCTTAATTAGCACCTATTAGATGTTATTTAAGAGAGCCAATAAAGTTGAAAGCTCTTCACCAGCTTAGTTTATTTTCCTGTTCAAATTTACAGGCTTGCTTTGAACTTGCTGTAATTTTACATTCACCTTCATTTGTTGTCAGTTACATATCCACATTCTTCAACCCTTCTCCTTCCCTCTCAGCAGGTGTTTATCCCCTTCTGTCACAACATTAGTGACTGTGCATGCACCTGGCTGCTTTTATATCTTTAAGACCGTTTTTCTACTCAGTTACTATGACCTGGGGATGTCCTAGTTAAGTGAATAACCAAATGAAATATTTACATTCTCGGATGTGTGCAGTTCTGGAAGAACCTACATTTGCTTTCATTCCCAGGATCTTTACAAAATGTTTGCATGAAATTCAGCTCTTTCAAAAAGCAGATTATAATGTTCACCTTGTATCCTACAGTTCAGAAATGCACATTGTTTACTGTAGAGTATATTTGGGGTTTATTGTTTACATAAATGAAAAAAACTGTATTCACAGCAACTGAGTACAAAATTAAATAGTAAAAGCATTCATAGAAAAAAGTAGCAATAAAATCTCATCCTATCTGGAATTGTAAAAAATGTAGTAATTACTATTGTACTTTAAAATCTTCATGTTTTCACGCACTGAAAGGCTGCACTATGAAGAATGTACACGAGAGGGCAGACATAAGGCAGACTTCAACTCACTGCTGACTTTCAACACCTTCGGGTTTAAGCCCAGCTGGAAATTAAGCATCACTCAGCTGCTCGCTCAACCCCTTCCCTCTCAATCCCGGTGGAATGGGGAGGAGAATCAAAGTAAAACTTGTAGGTTGAGATAAGAACAGTTTAGTAAGTGAATAATGGCAAATGATAATAATAATGATAGTAAAAAGACTAAAGCCAGACCCTTGCCAAACCCAGATCGGCCACCCGATTCCAGGTAATTGCCCCCAGTTTATATACTGGGCATGATGTTCTGTGGTGTGGAACATCCCTTTGGTCAGTCCGGGCTATGCTCCCTCACAGTTTCTTTTGTGTACCTCCTCACTGGCAGAGCATGAGACAAGGAAAAAGTCCTTAGGATAAACACATCTTAGCAAAACCCCAGAATATCAGTGGGTTATCAAAACCATTCTCATTCCCAATCCAAAACACAGTGCTGTAACAGCTACTGAAAAGAAATTAACTCTACCCCAGGTGAACCCAGAACATTCTGCTCTTGAAGATTTTAAGTTTGTTTTAACTGTAGTCAAGGTGTATGTAAAAGGTGGAAATGTTTCACTACATAATTTATTGTGAACAAAAATGAATGGATTTTTCCTTCCCACTAATTGGTGCAAACATCTTCCACATTTGTCAAAAGGAAACATGCAAAACGAAACATCTGAACATTACTGCTTTTAAATTTTTTTTAATGGAAAGCAGGTCATATTTTGAGACTTTTTTCTTTTTTGAACCTCAAAACTTTCTCAAATACAAACATCTTTTAAAAACAAATACTTTCTTTATCTCAAACAGTTTAAGATAAATATTATTTTTGTGCAATACACAATCATGTTCATAGCTGCCAAAATATCAGTGACAATAACAATACACAGGCAAATGTAATTCTATGTATATGTTAACTAAGATGAAAGGAAGAGAAACTAATCTGAAAAGGACATAAACTATGTTCTCTCATAGGGGAAAGAATGTAACCTTCATTTGAGGCCCTCTTTTTTAGGAATACAGTGTCCAGTACCAGTATCTGGAAATCTTTAAATGAAGACTCTGCATCTTTATTAGAGATAGACTCTAGCTCAAACCTAAGTTATGACTACACCTAAAAAACCCTGGGCGAGGTTCTTTGCATGTATTCATTATGCAGGATGTAAGACTGAAGTATTCAAATTGAACTTCTGGCCTGAAATAATGAATTTACAAATGTATTAATCTGTGTGTTATTTTCTCATTAACAAAATGAGAGTGCTAAAGAAAACAATGTCACAAACCCCTTTTCAAGTACAGAAATATTCAGCAAACTACTGGGCATTTATAATCCAACAGAAAAGAAAACCACTGAATTCAAATCACTGAGGGAAAGAAAAAACCAAAAGTCAAAGCTTTTATCAAAAAAGAAATTACTTTATTAAAAGTACCTATATTTTATTTCAATAGTTATGAAGAAGTAATAAAAATATGCAAACTTTGGGCTAAAGAAAGCCAAGATATTAAAGGAAATAAATTACATCATTTCACAGTGTTTCTCCTGAAAAGAACTGTATGCTACTAAAGAGGTACCAATAATCCAACAAAATATTCTCATCATTATTTTAAGCCCAAATTTTCTTGTTTTGATGGACATTTCATCTATTCCACAACACACAAAGGGCACACTCTACTCAATGACTTGGAAAACTTAAGAGGCAGTAACTAGGCAAAGAAAGCCATAAACACAGTGCAAACACAGAAATAATGTAACTGGTTGTCCTGGGTTACAATGTATTCTATTACCATGAGCTGTTGAGACCAGGTATAGCAATGTTCCTTGCCTCCTCCCTCTGGACTATCTCCTGTTAATGGGCCCAACAATGCCTTGCTGTATGACTCAGAGATAACCCGAACCTGGGCTATCTCCTGTTAATGGGGCCATCAGTGCCTTGCCCCATGACTCACCATCCCATTGGGAGATGCTCCGCCCAGGGGGAAGGAGCCAAGCATTCCCACCAGGATAAAAATCTGGGCCTGGAACAGCAGAGGCAGCCTTACCTACTGGGATCCCAGAGGACAAGATCTACACCATTGGATTTTCCAAGGAAGACCAGACCCTCCTACAACACTGCTGGACCTTCAGAGGAAGACCAGACCTTTCAACAGAACCATCACTCCAGGAGGACTGCAGTCACCATCTAATTGGACTGTTACCAACCCCCCGATTATCAGGAGGTCAGGTTTGTGCTCTGACCTTGTCAGTGGGTTGGTTTTTTTGCGCTACTGCATTTATTTTATTTTTCCTATTAAACTGTATTTCTGACTTGGACTCTCTCACTAGTTTGCTCTTCAAACTAGCACACTGGTTTAAACTAACATTTTCATTATCTATCTTATTAACCAATATTTAATTCCATTTATCATATTAAATCAATAAATAATATCCCATATCACAGTGACTCATACTACAAAAGTTTTCCAGGGGCTATAGAACAAAATTATTTGGCAGTAAAGCATTTGCAAATTAGGTTGGAAGAGGAAATTACCAAGGAAAATGGATAACTTTCTTCTAAAGTAGAGTCTGAAAAATACCACAAAATAGCAATCAGAACTAGAGCAACAAATAATTAGAAGTTTGAGATATTCTCTGCCTCAAAACCTTGCAGGAAAACTAGCCACATAATTTTTCAAAGATTAATGTGAGTCTCCTTCAAATTACTGAAGACAGGCTAGTCTTCCTTACGATTTTAATTCTGTAGCTATTCTTCTAGTAAATAGAGATATAAAAAAGTGGAAAACATTCAACTGGTTTATATATTGAGAATAATGAATAAAATCTATTTCTGACGGTCTTAAAACAAAAGATTATATTATATACTAGTTCATACTTCTTCATAGTTTATAACCCTGTGTCCACTGCAACTGTCAATGACCAATTAATGCCATAGTAGTCTACACATCAAATGAAAAAGAAATAGGAATGAGATTTTCACACCCCAAGATGAAGATACAGTGTTACAATAATGATCATCTTTGACCATTAAATCAAGAAAAACTCTTACATGTAAATATTTTAGTGAACAAATATCAATGTTTAAGTTGTCATTATTCAGTTTGCAAATTTTAATTCTGAAACAAATTCAGATACAGATCTTAATATTGTACCTATTTTTAAATAAAAAAGGTCTTAATTTCATAAGGTTATCGTTTTAACTTAATGTTCAAAAGCTTGTTTGCTAAACTACATGTAGACATGCTTGAGTAGTATGCTTAAATAGTATGCTTAAAACTGCATATTTTTATATCTGTATGGACTACGCAGCATTACGTTTCTTGCCTAGTTAAATTACTAGCAGTTTTACATATTCCCATCAAAGAAGAAATTACTTAGTTTCACATAGCTCTAAACAAAAAAATTAAGCAAGTCTAACATAACAGATGTGACTAATAAAATCAAAAGCACTGTGGAAATGTTAAGTTTGCTGCATGACTGTTATGTTGACACTGCAATCAACTACACATTAGGAAATTCATAGAAGTAACCTCCTTCTATTTATGGGCATTTGATAGGCAGCAACAAAGATAATTCTTTATAAATTAGCAGGATTCCTGATTGCTAGAAATAGTTTTGCCGTGGGAGCAATCCTACAAGTAACCATACCTATCACTACCTTATTCAGAATCAATGTCTCTGATTTAAAAATATGTCAGTAAAATATCTTTTATGCTTACTGCACTAGGTCACTGTAAAGCAAGGGGTTTTTTTAAACAGAACCCTGAATATACTTCTCAAGTCTTAATTTCTCTGTACACCACAGCTTTTAATTGTTGGAGGTTATTTACTGCAAAGCTGGAAAGGGGAAAAAATATCACTGACTTCATATTTTCCAGCTTAGTGCACTGGAAAGACATTGTGTATGGTCCTTCATAGCAGGATTTTTAGAAGCTTGCCCTGCTTAATCTGTTTAAGTGTACAAGTTTGCTATTCAGAACAGAAAGTATATGTAATGCAGCAAACAAATGTATCTGTCCCATTGTACTCTGCCTTACAAAGGCAGTTCTCTCTCCAAAGATGATACAATCCCACAGAAGTACACCTCCTAGGTTTTCTAACCAAAAAATAGTTACATACCTGATATAAATAATCCTCAAATACAAAATAGTAGTCATCGTTGCTTGCTGTCAGCTTTACATCCTGCAATAAAAAATACAAGAGTTTGAAGCCAAAAGACCTCTCTTCAGACTCCCACGGAGGCTAAACTTAACATGGTGATAGAAGACACAGTTTCACTTTCATTCAAAGAACCAGAGTTAACCTTAGACTCCATATTTTAAAATTTAAAAAATGCTATATTAACTTGATGATTAAGTATTCAGAGTTGAAACTTGAAAAGGAAGCAGTTGGTTCTTTCTCAAAAATCCAGTTATTCCTTCAAATGAAGATATCATTCCTTTACGACTTAATGGTTCAACTCAAATGTCTTACATGAGAGACAACACAGGCACAAGGAGTGAGTTGACAATAATAAGTTCACACTAATTATTTTTACACTCCTCAAAACCAAACCACCTAGTATTTTCCTTGTTCAAAAAAACCCAACAACAAGATACCAGTGTGATAAGCACATAAATCACTCACTGTTTAGTTAATTACTTACTTTGTAAATCAGGCTGTCCACTAAAAGGTTGTGCTGAATCACATTTGACTTAAGCTGTTCATAATACAAGATGTCCTAAAATGAAAAATATTATCATGACCAGTCTGAGACATGACCTGAATTTACACTTAAACTAAAAAAATTAATTTTCAGCAATTGAAAAAAAAAAGCATTTATTCAACTGAAAAAAAGCACTGCATATTTATGAAGCATCTATCATGGTTTGTTCTAGTTTAAGCCCTAAGAACTGAGCTTTGAGACATTATAAGATGACCTCCCCTTCAGATAATAAAACGAGAATGAAAGGACCAGTTCAAACCAAAGACCCATATCTTCCAACCTTTGGTTCTCTCTACACCTAAAACCTTTTCAATGCTCAAAATCATTAGGTTTTATTTCTTTATTACCCTCTATTTTCATGCACCTCTCCACTAATAGGTTCTAACTGGAGCAACAAATGGCATTAATGAGTTGCTCCAAATATTTGACATTAAACTAGTATGAACCTGTAAACTATTTAAATTTGTGCAAAGATGCAATGAGAAATATATATAAAAAACTGGTGAAGAGTACAAAGAACTAGGACATGTTTTTAAATTCCAATTATTTCCTGAATGTCTATAGAACATATACACAGGTGAAATGATGGGGAAGAATCAGAACAAACTTCTCTGCTTTTATTTATTCTATCCCTTCCTTCTTAGAAAGAGCTTGCAAAGGAAAAATAGAATTAAATATGGCACTGTCATCATGCAGCTCCCAAATCCCTAAATACTTCTCTGCCATTACACCTACAGCTGAATAACAGTTTCTGATTGATTTGAACTAATTGATAAATTCAATCAGCCACCCCAAGGATCCTTCCCACTTCACAAAACTATTTTGATTTCGAGGTGTCTAAATGGACACCACACAAATATTTGTATATTCTAAGCTTTAGAGATTTACTGCTGATTTCTTTGATAAATGGACAAGTCCAGAGTAAAGATTTAAAGAACAAGTGGGAAGTAAGATTAAATTTTGAGAGAGAATAGTGAATAGTACACACTTAGAAGCTATCAGAATTAATATATTACTAAACTGTTAAGTTGAAATGAAGACAAAAGCTGTATTTATTAAGTACTGATGCCTCCCCCAGGGAAAATATTTAAATTTTCCTTTTGAGAAATAAAATGGGGAGGTACAAGTATTACACTATTTCTTTCAGAAGGATCAGACATAAATATTTACTAAATGAAAATTACCTGCAGTATGAACGTAACATTCTGTTTTTCAAAGCTACAAAGAACTACTCAGGTCATAATTTTAAAGCATCAATACTGCAGTCTAATCAAGTGTAACACTGCCAAATGAATTTTTTTTTTTGCCATCTCCAATTATTGTCTATATTAAAACACAAGAAGCTAATATTAAAAAAAAAACCAACCAAAACCAAAGAAACCACAAAACAAAACCAAAACCCATGGCCAGGGGGTTGGAACTAAATGATCTTTGAGGTCCCTTCCAACCCAAACCATTCTATGATTCCAAGAAGACTGGGAGGACAAGCTGTTCTCTTGAAATATAATTTGAAATAGAATTTTTGCATGCTGGAATTTTCAGAAGATTTTCCACCTATTAACTCAAAAAAATTAGAGGGGAAGAAAAAGCCCATCAGATAATGAACAAATTTCTTTCCTAAGCACTGTTTCAGTAGCATGCAGAGAATAAACAATTGTGTAACACTATGAACAGTAGGAAAAAAAAATTAAACAGATTCTCAGTGTGTGCCATCCATTTAGTGCAATGAGACAGACATCCCACAGGAAATAACTGTGATTCTGTGATTCAAGATCATATGATTATAATATATATACAGTAAATTGGACTGTTTACACAGACAATATTAACTGTGACACTGTTCACCTTCAAATGTTTGTCTTTGCAACCTTAAAAAGGCTCTTTCAACACAGTTCCTCTAAAGTATACCATTACAAATGAAAACTAAGAAACAATTCATTGTCAGGTAATGTGTTTATACATTTCTAAATAATCCTGCACACCAAGCTCCCAGTTTATCATTTTTATGATTACAGTGCTAGATTGTTAGTATCATCCCTTGCTTGGCTGTATATTAGCTTTATACAGAAGCTGAGCTTTACTGGATAAAATTTTCCAAACAACAATATTGGATGCTAGCACACACAATTCTGCCCACACCAAACCCTCATAATGTTTTACATTAAAGAAAGGAAATTCGTGGTTCATGTGATTTAGAGATTCATACAGCTATAAATGTAATAGAGCCTAAACTGCAAATCAGAAATATTACAGCAAGGAATGCCTGCAAACAGACTACTCAACTCCAGCAGAGAAACCATTCACAAGAGGTATAGAAAATAAGTCTTAAATAAATCCATAAAGTCTATATGAAATTCAGCAGATCATAAAACAGCTACATGTATATGGAAACTGCTTGCTATACTTCACAAAAAATAAAGCCATGTATGCAGTCTATGCAAGAAGAGCATCTCAGGGTGTTAGCATTCTGGCAGTAGTCACAGCTTACTGCTGTGAAACACTAGTAAATGCAATGCTTAAACTGAACCACTGTTCAGCTTACATCATAGCTGTGGTAACCCACATGCTATTCTACCTGATCCACAGGCAGTCTGCTAGGTCTCACTCAGGAAATCCATTTTTTAAATGCATTTTTACTTTTAGTACTCAAAGTCCATAAAACAATTTTAACTTAGAACCCAGGGTAACAAATGCTATGAAAAAATAGTCTTGGAAAAGAAGACAGAAGATTCTGACAGCTGCTACATTAGAACAGTTTCAGTTTTGCATGATACAAAAACATTTGCATGCACTTACCTCAAAGCTTAAATTATTTTCTCCAACATAGCATATCTTGTCCCGACCTGATAATTTCTGTTTTTTATGGGGGGTGAGGGTGTATTTTGTATTTCACTCGTTTTCAATCCTTTATTTCAACAATCTCAAAGCAGTAGACTAATTTCCTAGTCTGCATCATTTTCTCTGCCCTTATCACTTTGTCTCGATGTTATCATTACCATTTTCTAGCCACTTGTCCTCATCTTTCTACAGTTCTTTCAGCATCATCACGCAGTATTGTCTCACCACTAATTCCCTGCACACAATCTACTCAGTTCAGTCTCAAGGCTCTGGATCCTGCAGAATGTCTCCTAAAGGAAAATGTCTACTGCACTCAGTCTCAGAATAATGTATGTGTAAACAGTTTACTTTACTTTTTCATCTATAGCTGACAAATATCATTTGCTAAATGTGTAAAAAATTATCACAAGGTAAAATATTATGTACACATAAAAGCTTCACAACAAAGTTTTCCAAATTATGCAAAGATCTTAAAGAGGGATTTAACTTTTTAAGGTATATTAAATATAATAACTACAGCATGGCTTCAGATACTGCAAAAGATTTCATTGTTCAGGACTTGCACCAAATATAAGGTACAATGAAAAACTGTTGGTGTACAAGGGAACACGGAAACAACCCACATCTTACTAGCTCCTCTCTAAGTCTTTTTGATTGTACATATGCAGAGTACAAGCCATAATAGATAAAGCAATTGATAAGATATGTACATGTGTATGATGACAGGGTCAAACAACCAGGAAAAAGATATAACACATCATCTTTTATAAAAACTTAGCAAAGGTAACAGAGGTTCATTCTTCTTCTCAGATCTTTTTTCTTGCCCCTTTCCAGAAAAGTCAGCATCATACAAGAAAATCTCAGGAGACAGTCAGATCAACTGAATAATTTGTTCTACAGTATTTTGCTCACATATGTATTAAAACATTAGGAAGAGCAGCAAAGACTTCACCACAGCACAGAGCTTTTTAAATCATAAAATGTTTATCCGTTTCTGTGACAACTCAGTAGAGCATTCCTATTTTGGAAAAAAGATCACTAGAAGATATATGCTTGCACTTTTGTGTTCTCATCTAGTCTTCACATTTTACTCTTCCTTTGCTCCTTACCTCTGGCTGATTAGAAATGTTAAGAATGAGGGCCCACAGATCAGCTCGGAGTGCTGTTGGACATCCCTGACGAACATATTGCTGAGCTGCAGCACTATCTTGCTCTGCTAAAACTGTAAGAAACAAAGCAGGTAAAGAGTTGATGCAGTGTAATACTTCTATCAAATATCTTAATTTTTAACTTTAAAAACTGGCTTACCATGCTGTAAGCATTAGCTAATAGGAAAATACTGAAAAGATTTGGTTTCCACGGTGCAATTTTTAAGTAATTCCTTGGGAAACAAGGCAATTGGTATTAACCAGCAAGGCTGTACTACCTTCTCTCATAAAATAGCCCTTAGTATGTACACATGACTATATCAAGGCTAGTTGCAGCTACTAAGGTGGCATCATGCAGAATAAGCAGCCATTTACAGCCACAAAATACTCCTGTTTAACTATGAGTGGTATCTCAGTTCAAATAGGAGATTGCCACTCATTCTGGCTCTTTTTGTGTCTCCCTTCTTTTCATGTTAACTATATAAGTATCTTCACAGGTAACTGTGGGGCCAGAATTTTTCATTCCAGAGTGTACTGTCATGTCCTCTCATCACTAGTATATTTACTCTGGAGGATAAAGGCTTTCTCAAAAGATGTTAGTTTGCCTTCATATTGACATAAAACAAATACTCTACTGTTGACAGGTTTGCTTATATGGGTCATTGTTGTCAAGCTTTAGGCTACTCTATCACAAGGGCCTTGTGCTGAATACAGTACTGTACATACCACAGAACAGATTATCTCATTCCCTACTTAAATCTATAAACTCGAAAGACATACACCTTTAGCTATCATAATCTGGTAAAAGTCTTCCTCACCAAGGTTATGTGATTAACTGTAGCCTCATACCCAAAATGTCTTTCACAACAGAGAGAGAGAGTTGGGAGTAATTTCTGTGTTATTATCTAGACATTAGAGATGTGCTGGACTGCTACTCAAAAGTTTCCAAATCCATATCCTCTAATTTTTCTGAAGTATCTATGAAACAGCTTGCTTTTCTGTACCTCAATGAATTTGATATTCACAATATCTGCCCTGATATGACTTAGAAGGACGAGGTTTGGAATTAGATATCTATCTAATTGATTTTTCTTTCCTTCCCTCTTCACTTAAATACTGAATAGACCAGTTTGCCAATTTACTGTTTAACCTGCAGAGCTCTAACACAGACATTCTATGATCCTTTGTTCCTGCATGAAGAGGGAAAAAAATCCCTATTCCTACATTCTCCACAAAACTTCAGAAACACTGTGATTCATCTTGGTGTCCATGAGGGTTTACCTTATTTTTTCTTACTGACATAGAAAATACTAAAACGTAGTTTTGGTATATACAAGATGGGTTTTACTAAACACAACAAAATAAAATCCTCAGACTTGGCAATACATCTAATATAAAAGCAAAATCAATACCTCAGTGGCAAACAAAGTCATACCTAACACCCATTAGAGCATGCAGTAGGACTCCCACTGAGTGAATTTCAGTTTATGGTCAAGACACTTAACTTACACTTTTACAAAATTTTTAGTCTTTGCATATAGGAAAAGCTAAGGCATTCTCTAGAATAGAGCTGCTCTGCACAGACAAGAGATGACAGATAAGAACAACAATGTGGAGTTGAATGAATAGATCAAGAAGCCCAGAAAAGATAATATATTTGGAAGAATGGAAAAAGAACAGAGGTGGAACAGTGCCTAATGAGTTGCTCTTGGATTAGAAAATTGACAGTGCAGGACAGAAAAATGACAACAAAAGAAGTAAGAAAGAAAGAAAGATCACTGTTTTGTTACTGCAACAAAAAAATTAGGATGGAGCACATTTGGGACAGTATCCTGCCTATTTTTCCCTTTGATGGTGCTAATGTTCAGCAGGAATCAGGAGAGACAGTAATGAGTAAATATTGGTGGATTTCAACCATTCCTTGTATGTTTCTTCTATAAGCAAACTTAAACTATTAAATTATTATTTCTTTTAACTTTCCCTTTCTTTTGTAGGTTATTTCTTTACCTACAAAACCAATCCTGGAACTTTTTCAGAAAAAGCAGTATAGAGAGACAAGTAAGTGAATTTTCCACAGTGGCTAAGTACTGCAATATTCTACAATTGCAACTGGTCATTAAAAAGACTCTTCTGACACAAAGGCATAAATCCCATTACAGTAATGAGAACTTCATGTGCAGAAAAGGGACTCCACAGAATTTTGATTTTAAACTGAAATTCAGTAGTGGGATAAGTTAATTTGTCACCAAGAAGATATGTCCATGTGCTTCCTATTTTGTTTTTATTGAAATATCTGTGGAGCTTTTTATCTGGTAGCTACTGGTAGACTGCAAATGTTTGCTTTTCTGTCTCTGTCTAAATGACAACAGGATTAGTGATTGTCTATCTAAGTTACAATGGTATTACTGATAATGCTTTGTGCTAGTCTAAATTCTTAAAATTCTAAGAGGTACATGCAAATTAAGATACAAATTTACAAAAAGCATTCCTAACTACTCACAGTTTATTACAGATAAAAATAGATCCATACCTTTCTGCCCAACACGTACATGTTCATTTTCAAAGAACTCTAGAATATAAAGACACAGAAGAGAATGGCAAAAAATAAATGAGAAAAAGACACTCCAGCTGATAACGTATTTTGTATTTTTACCACACACCATTACATTCAGTTGCTATTTACTGCTAACATCACTAAAAGTTAACCTGCATCAAAGTTCTTTTTCAAAAACTAATTTTGTGTTTCAAAAACACAAATATCAAAGCAGCACTATATTACATGAACCTAGATTTTCAATTAGGCAAGTTTCCATTTAAAAAGAAAAATCACGTGATACTATAGTGATTTCCATTTTTATGTGGAAAGATCATTTTAAAACCTCTTTCTACAGCAATAGATGCATACATGGAAAACCAATAGAGATTTTGCACTATTTAAGTTACTGAATATTAATATATGTATATGTCCTGTAATATTTTCTTTACAACAGTTATTTTAAATATGTTTGTATGTATTTTTGTGTAGATATATATATACACCTATGTGTTAGCTGGATTAACATTTATTGATAACTTTTGTATTTTTGGAAACAGGTAATGTGGTTCTCTAGATCCTGAAGTGTTCAAACATATTGAAATTAATGTGTTCTCAACTTAAGGTGATGATTTTAAATCTTCTCCAAATCTGACTCTTCATATATGCAATGTTTTCTATTATTAGCTGTATTTTACTAAGAAAATCACTACAATCATAGTTACAGAACAAATATTTATGCTTTACTATGGGACAAATACGCAAATTTTTTGGTAATTTCAAAGTATTCTA
>VXAZ01005113.1:2194-20501 GCA_013399875.1 Gymnorhina tibicen
CAGGAGGGTGCAGAGGGATGCAGGAGGATTCAGGAAGATGCAGGAAGAATCAGGAGGATGCAGGAGGAATCAGGAGGGTGCAGAGGGATGCAGGAGGGTGCAGAGGGATGCAGAGGGATTCAGGAGGGTGCAGGAAGGTGCTGGAGGACGCAGAGGGATACAGGATTCAGGGGGATGCAAAAGGATGCGGAAGGACACGGGGGGAATCAGGAGGGTGCAGAGGGAACCGGGAGGATGCAGGAGGATCCAGAGGGATCCAGGAGGATCCCGAGGGATGCCGGAGGAAGCAGCTCCAGGGAGCTGAGCCCCCAATGTCCCCGCCAGCCCCAGCAGGAAGCGCTCCCGAAGCCCCCGTTCGCTCCCAGCCCATCCCTTCCCTAAGCCGGGCTTTGCTAAGCCAGACCTCCCGGAGCGAGGGGACAGCCGCGTCCCCCCGGGAATATTTACAGGCTCGAAGCCTTCCCGGTGATCAGCGCGGGCAGGGAGGGCCCATCCGTCACCGCCGTCACGTCAGGGCCTCGCTGCTCCCGGGAAGCGCCGGATCCATCTCCCTCATCCCGCAAGGACACCCGGCAAGGTCCCTGTCACCCCCTCCCCGCCGCCCCCCCCTGAAATATTCCAGCGGCGCCAGGGCCACCCCGGCCCAGGGACCTCGCGCAGCCCCGGCTTCTCCCTTGGGATTGTTCCCGAGGGTTCCACCCGGGGGGAGGCTGCGGCTGCTCCGGGCAGGGGACACCCGGGGGGGCAGGGGACACCCTGGAGGGAACAGGAGACACTCAGGGGGCACCCAGCGGGATCGGGGGGCACCCAGGGAGAACGAGGGGCACCCAGGGGGATCAGGGGACACCCAGGGGGATCGGGGGACACCTGGAGGGAGCAAGGGACACTCAGGAGACACTCAGGGGGGCACCCAGGGGGATCGGGGGGCACCCAGGGGGATCGGGGGACACCTGGAGGGAGCAAGGGACACTCAGGAGACACTCAGGGGGGCACCCAGGGGGATCGGGGGGCACCCAGGGGGATCGGGGGACACCTGGAGGGAGCAAGGGACACTCAGGAGACACTCAGGGGGGCACCCAGGGGGATCGGGGGGCACCCAGGGGGATCGGGGGACACCTGGAGGGAGCAAGGGACACTCAGGAGACACTCAGGGGGGCACCCAGGGGGATCGGGGGGCACCCAGGGGGATCGGGGGACACCTGGAGGGAGCAAGGGACACTCAGGAGACACTCAGGGGGGCACCCAGGGGGATCGGGGGGCACCCAGGGGGATCGGGGGACACCTGGAGGGAGCAAGGGACACTCAGGAGACACTCAGGGGGGCACCCAGGGGGATCGGGGGGCACCCAGGGGGATCGGGGGACACCTGGAGGGAGCAAGGGACACTCAGGAGACACTCAGGGGGGCACCCAGGGGGATCGGGGGGCACCCAGGGGGATCGGGGGACACCTGGAGGGAGCAAGGGACACTCAGGAGACACCCAGGGGACATCCAGGGGGAACAGGGGGCACCCAGAGGGAACGAGGGACACTCAGGGGACATCCAGGGGGCAGCCAGGGGGCATCCAGAGGGATCAGGGGACACCCAGGGGGCACCCAGAGGGATCGGGGAACACCTGGAGGGAACGAGGGACACTCAGGGGGGCACCCAGGGGGATCGGGGGGCACCCAGGGGGATCAGGGGACACCCAGGAGACGCCCAGGGGACATCCAGGGGGGAACAGGGGGCACCCAGAGGGAACGAGGGACACTCAGGGGGCACCCAGGGGGCACAGGGCCCCGGGAGAGGGTGCCCGAGGGGGCGGGAGCAGCGGGAAGGCGGCCGGGAACGCTCCAAAGAGGATCAAACCCGGATCCGCATCCCGGGGGGGCCGGGAATGGAGTGGCTCAGACCCTTCCCGGGGCTCGGGAATGCCGGGATGGGGACGGATCCGGCCGGGAGCGGGGGACAGGGAGCACAGCCCGGATTTTGGGAGTTGTTGCCATGGAAACGCATCCCGTCCCTTTTTTTGACCGCCGGCGCTGAGGTGGGAGATCCAGAGGGAGGGGAGCAGTTATAAATCGGGAAAAATCGGGAAAAACTGGGAGAAACAAAGCCCTGGAGCAGGGAAAACGCCTCGGGGAGGCTGGGCCTGCTTATCCCGCTGCTCCCCGGGTGTGCCAAGCCCCGGGAGCATCCTGGGGGCTCTCCCCGCATCCCATCCGGGATATTCCTCGTTTTTCCAGCTGCCTGCCATTGAACTCCCCTCAGGGAGCCCCCCGATCCCAAATTCCCGTCCTGGCTGTGACATGTTCTTGGAGGAAAAGGTTGTTCCGGAGGGGATTGACCCCTGAGGGCAGAGTTAAAACAGCCTGGAAATGGTAAAAAAAAAAAAAAAACAACAACAAAAAAAAACCCCAATTCCATTTTCCAGCAGAGTCTTCCCGAGACTTTTATTTTTCTCCCACTTTTTTTTTTTCCTCCCTTTCCTGGCTCACGGGCGGATTTTAAGGTCACGGAGCCGCCTGGCTGCGCGTTTTCCAATCATTCCCGCAATAAATTCCTTCCCTCTGTGGATCTCTCCCTGATAAGGAATCAAATGCCAGGGCAGGGACCGGGTTTTTCGGGAAGCAGCGGGAGCCGAGCGCTCCCCGGGAATGCCAAAGGGGAGAGCGGCCAGGGAGGGGGTGAGGGATGAGAAATCCCGGGATAAACCCCTGGGTAATCCACACTTTGGGGGTTATTTTGGGGTTATTTTTCCCAGAGCTTGACTCGGAGCCGCAGGGTGGGGTTTTCCAGGCTGGTGCTGCCTCGTGGTTTGCTCCTGGATCCCGCCCTTCTCCCCCTGGATCCCATCCCGGTGCGGGATCCCACCCTTCTCCTGGATCCCACCCCGGCGCTGGATCCTGCTTTCCCCCAAAACAGGCCAAGTTCGGAGCGCGGGAAGGGCAATCCAAGGCTTCAGCCCCGTCGTGGCTTTGCCGTGGGGCGGCTGAGGATGGATTTTTCCGAGAGGTGTTAAAATTTCCGGGAGAGGGAGAGGGATGGAGGGATGGAGGGATGGATGGATGGATCCATGGAGGGATGGAGGGACAGATGGATGGATGGAGGGATGGATGGATGGATCCATGGATGGAGGGATGGAGGGATNGGGATGGAGGGAAGGAGGGAGGGATGGATGGATGGATGGATGGATGGATGGATGGAAACCGGGAGAGGGAGAGGGATGGATGGATCGGAGCCAGCACCTCCTGAGCGTCCCTGTCGAGCCCGGAGAGGGACAACGGCGCCGCTCCCGTGGCTGCCACAACACCAACGAGCTGGGAAGGGCGTTCCCGCACCATCCCGGTTTTTCCATCCGTCAGCGATTCCCGNTCCCGTGGCTGCCACGACACCAACGAGCTGGGAAGGGCGTTCCCGCACCATCCCAGTTTTTCCATCCGTCAGCGATTCCCGCGGCCCCGCAATCCATCCCGGCCATTTCGGGACCGCTCCACGCCCCGATCCCATTTTTCCGTCCATGTTTTATTCATGGCGGGGGGGGCTCGGGTTCATATCTGAGGATCGATGAAAGCCTCCATCACGGCGCATTATTAATTAATCAGGAACCCATTATCTGCAGCCAGCCCGGCCGCTCCCTCGGATTCGCTCCCCGGAGAAGCTTTTTGGGGGCAATTCCGAAAATTTACGGCCTGGTCGATCTCCTTCCCTCCCTCCCTCCCTCCCTCCTGCCCAGGGATAATGGGAACTTTATTTAGCTCTGGCTGTCCTTTGTCCCCGCTGATGTCCCCTCCCTGCCTGGATCCTCCAGCATCCCTGAAATCTGCGGGAAAGGCAAAGTGGGAATCCGGGAAGAGCGCCCCGAGCTCCGCGGGGTTGCGAACTCCGTTTGTTCGGGATAATTTGGCTTTATTCCCTCTTTTTTTTTTTTTTTTTTTTTTATTTTAATCTTTGTCTCACCGCGGACGGCGACGGGGGGCATCCGAAACCCAGCCCGGGAGGGTTCGGGAACGTTCGGGCCGGAGATAAATCCGGGATGAGGGTTTGGATGGATACTCGCGGAACAAACACCGGCTTTGTGTGCCAGCTCCTTCCGGCCCCCGGAGCCTGAGCAAACCCGACCGCCAGGAATCGATTTTTTTCTAAAAACGCCAAAAAAAAAAAGTAAAAAAAAAAAAACCCAAAAACCCGACGCGGATAAAAATCCGTGGGTTCGTGGGGAATAAATTGAGCTCCTTCCCTGCCTCCCCAAAAAAAATCGATGGGAAGAGGACACGGAAGAACACAGCGGGCTCTGAAGTGTAAATAACGAGAGGCTCTGATTTGAAAGTGGCTCAGCGGGGCCAAACTTCCTCGGGGAAAAAAAACCCCGGGAATGCGGCAGCTTCCGGGTGAGGAGGCTGAAAACGCAGGAATGAAGAGGGGAAAAAAAGGGGGGAAAAAATGGGTCTGGGAATGGGGAGGGAAGGAGAGGAAGCGGCGCTCGGCCGGGGTGAATTTTGGGGTGGAAAACGCGGGGAAAGGGTGAGGGGAAAAAGTGGGATTAAATCGAGGTTTGACTCCGGGATACGCGGAAAAGGATCGGCTCAGGGCTTGGGGTTTTCCAGGGGGGGTTCGGGAAGGGAGGAGGTGCTGGGAGCAGAGGCAGGGGTGGGAAGGAGCTGGGATGGGAAGGAGCAGGGATCATCCCACCCTCCCTTCCCACCTCCCGCGGATGCGGCTCATCCCAGACGATCCCTCCGGGTCATCCGGCAGCGGGAACAGCTGGGAACGCGCTCCCCTAAAAGCTCTCTCCGATCCCATTTCCATGCAAATGTCACCTCCATAAAGAACCGGGAAGTTCAGCGCAGGCTCCGGGCTGGAATTGCTGCGGAATACGTTGGGTTTGGGAATAAATCCCGGGGTTTTTTCCCCAGTTTTGAGCTCCCTGGTGCTCCAGCTGCTGCTTTAACCCCCTCCAGAGCCCGCTGCTCCCGTCGCCCCCGAATCCATGAGTGGGGGAGCTCCGGCTCATCCAGCAGCGGGAATTCCCGGCCCTCATCCTTTCTTTTTTCCCGTTGTCCCTGGAATGTCACCCTTGGAGCATCCCGATGGCCGCCGGGAGCCGTGGTGGCAGTGCCACCCTCGCTGCCCGGCCCCATCCCCCCGGAGCATCCCAGGGAGGCGATTCCCGCATCCCATTCCCGCTGGGATGAGTTCTGGAAAGGGCCAGGAGAGAGTTGGGAACGGGGCATCCAGGACTGGTGGAGAGGGAGCAGTGGGGCCAATTCCAAGCCTATTCCAGCGGGAGGACCTCGCTGGCCCATCCCGGGATTCGCCTGCAGGCAGCGGGATGAGGATCCTCGTCCTCATCCCTCATCCCTCCTCTCCGTGATTAACCTTTCCCTGGTCATAATATGGGAATTATTCCAGCTGGGAGGAGCCCCATTCCATTCCCATTCCCGTTCCCATTCCCATTCCCATTCTCCTTCTCGTTCCCATTCCCATTCCCATTCCCGTTCCCGTTCCCGTTCCCATTCCCATTCCCATTCCCATTCCCGTTCCCATTCCCGTTCCTGTTCCCATTCCCATTCTCCTTCCCGTTCCTGTTCCCCTTCCTGTTCCCATTACCATTCCCGTTCCCGTTCCCCTTCCTGTTCCCATTCCCATTCCCGTTCCCGTTACCATTCCCGTTCCCGTTCCCGTTCCCATTCCCATTCCCATTCCCATTCCCATTCCCATTCTCCTTCCCGTTCCCATTCCCGTTCCCGTTCCTGTGGGATCGCTCCTGAGGGTGTCTCCGGCTATCCCTGCCCACGGATAATTTGCAGGGATGCTCCGGGCTCCGGTTTTGAGGATTTTTTTGAGCTTAATTCAGGCTCCAAATTTGGTTTTTAGGGGCTCCCGGAGCTCCTGCTTTCCCCCCAAAAAATGAATCCATGGAAAGGGGGATCCTAAAGCTCCAACCAATCCCAGCCGGAGCCTTCAAACCCCATTTTCCTGCGTTTTCCTTGGATGGGAAAAGCAGCGAGGGAGCGCCCTTGGAACGGGTGAAAAGGGGGAGGAATTCTCAGGGATCGCAATTCCCTCTCCTGCGGCTCTGCCCCAAAGAGCAGGAATTTCTCCCGGCTGGGAAGACGAGCGGGATCCAACCCCCAGCGCTGCTGCTTCCAGGGGAAGGAAGGAGAAATCCGTCTGGAAAAGCGCCCGGCGCTCCCGAAATTGGAATTCAGGCTTCTCCTCACAGCCCTGCCGGCAGCCCGGGAGCTCCATCTGCTCCCGAATCCCGCCTGGAGTCAGCTGGCAAATCCCACCTTCCTGCTCTGCGGGCAGGTGCCAGGGATAAAAATATTCCCAGAAATGACCCCGTCCTTGGCAGCCTCCGGAAAAACCTGGAAACCGCAGCGGGGCGAGGCAAATCCAGGATTTTCCCGGCTCCCGGATCACTTCGATTCATCCCGGTGAATCGGCGAATCCCACCGGGAATGAAAACCCCCAATCCCAACCCCGGCGTGGCAATTTCCGATGATCCCGGAGTGTTTTCCGTGCTCCCACCTGGAATTAAACCCGGACGGCTGCCGAGGAGGGGGGAAAATCAAATTTGGGGTGAATGGATTTGAGGTTCGGGGGGAAGTTTGGTCCCACACGGACCCCACACGATCCTTGGGAAAAACCCGGATTCCCCTTTCCGGCAGCACAACCCGGCCAGGCCGAAACAACCGGGAAAAATCCGGGGGTTTCCGTGGCGAGAAATAAAACAAAACAAGGAATAAAGCGAGGAATAAAAACGGAATAAAATCGAATCCCCGGAGTCACCGCTGCCGGAACCATCCGCGTTTCCCGGAGTGAGATCCCTATCCAGGGAAAAGCGAGAGAGGCTTTGGCTGAGCAAATTAGATTTCCCCAGGCAGCAGCTTAATTAAAACTATCGAGTGTTCCCGGCTTTTGGAAATTAACTTGGAAAGTGTTCGGATAAAAAAAAAAAAAAAAAAAGCCTGAAAGGGTTTTTTGTTCCTTCTCCTCTCCCTGGAGTGGAAGGAAAAGGAAAGGAAAAATGGGATTTTTGGTTTTTTTCCCCTCCGGGATTCCTTGCAAACAAGCAAGGGTGTGGGGGGGATGATTTTTATTGGGATAAACCCGGATTTACCGGTGGGATCTCGGGTCGAACGCCGCGAAAATCCCTGAGGAAAAATAAAAACCAGCGGGATAACGCAGCCGGCGCCTGATCCAAACGAGAGGAGACGGCGGAAAAAAGGGAGAGAGGGGGGAAAAAAACCACTCGGAGCCATTAGGGAGCATCAGGAGGAATCAGATCCGCCGGGATGAAGAGGCTGCTCCGAGGAAACAGGAGCGGGATGATCCCGAGCGGAGCCGCGGCCTCATTCCCGCGGGATCCGCGGGAATTCCCGGGCGGGTCGGAGGTGAATTATTCCCGGCCGCGCTTCCTCGGCTCCGATGTCGCGGCCCGGCGGTGACGGAGCTGCTGATATTCCAGAGGGGGATATTCCAGAGGGGGAATGAGGAGGTGGGAATGTTCCTATGGAGGATTCCCGATGGGGATTTATGGGATAAAACACAGCCAGGGCGACCTGGAGTAGGGATGTGGCGCCGGGAACGCCCATCCCGGCTGGATCACCCCGGGAATGACCCGCCAAGGTTTGGGAATCTCCTCTCTGCCAACCTGGATGGGCTCCATGAGCCTCCAGGTTTTCCCAAAATCTCGCCCCGTTCCTGCCTTTTGGGATGGGGCGCTCCGGAGCCTCCGGCTGTGCCTCCATCAGCGTCCCCGGACCCCAGCAGGGATGGGGCCGGAATTCCATCCCAGAGGAACCTTTGGTGATTCCCGCCCAACCCCTCTCTCCCGCGCCAATCCCGGGAAAAAGAGGGGTGGTATTCCGTCAGCTCTGCCCAATTTTCCGCAGGGAAATGCGCCCAAATCCCGGGATATTCAACCCAAACCCCCTCCAGCGCCCGCTTTCCGTGGGCATCCGGCTGGAAACAGCCCCGAGATTCCAGGGAAAAGATAAAACCAGCAGCAGGGCCGGAACAGAGGGAAGAGAAAGGAAAGGAATATTAATGAAAAATCCTTGGATAACGCAAAATCTCCTCCCGGGAGCTGCAATTCCAGAGCCATTTTTAATTAACTCCGCGTTCCGCCGGAGCTTAGCGCGGAATTATTGTCCATTAAATAAACGCCGGCCGATTATTGGGAACACATTCCCGGTGCCGCAGGTCCCGGCTGGAAGCTGCTCCCGCCGCTTGTTCCCCGGAATTTCTTGTTTGCTCTACATTTATAGGGAAAAGGAGGTGGTTTAGGGGGAAAAACCATCCCTGATCCCAGGAAAACTCAGGATCTGCACCTGGAACAGGGCGCTGGGTTCAAAAGGAACCAGTTTAGGGGGAAAAACCATCCCCAGTCCCAAAAAACCTCGGGATCTCCACCTGGAACAGGGCCCTGGGTGGAAAAGGAACCAGTTTAGGGGGAAAAACCATCCCCGATCCCGAAAAAACCTCGGGATCTCCACCTGGAACCGGCGCTGGGTGGAAAAGGAACCAGTTTAGGGGGAAAAACCATCCCTGATCCCGAAAAACCTCGGGATCTCCACCTGGAACAGGGCCCTGGGTGGAAAAGGAACCAGTTTAGGGGGAAAAACCATCCCTGATCCCGAAAAAACCTCGGGATCTCCACCTGGAACCGGCGCTGGGTGGAAAAGGAACCAGTTTAGGGGGAAAAACCATCCCTGATCCCGAAAAACCTCGGGATCTCCACCTGGAACAGGGGCTGGGTGGAAAAGGAACCAGTTTACGGGGAAAAACCATCCCTGATCCCAGGAAAACTCAGGATCTGCACCTGGAACAGGGCGCTGGGTGGAAAAGGAGTTGGTTCAGGGGGGAAAAAATATCCCTGATCCCGAAAAACCTCGGGAGAGGAGCAGAGGGGGGAAGAAGGGTTAAATTTATGGATACCACCTCCCTCGACATTCCCTAATCCCGGATCCCCGGAAGGATCGAAGCTGCCCTTCCCGAAACAGGGGAGGAATTTTAATGGGAAAGAGAAATCTCCCTCCCTCCCCTCCGTGGCTCCGAGGAGAAGCTCCCGATTTTTCCAGGAGATCCTTTTTTTTTTTGAAACCTCTCCCGGTTTTCATGGATAACGGGAATATTCTTTGCCTCCGCCAGCCAAGGGAAAGGGAATTTTTTTTTTTTTCTCCTTTCCATAAATTGTAATTGATTTATTTTTTAATGGAATGTTGTAATGGAATGTTGCACAGAATCCCGGGATAAATTATTCATCGGCTCGTTTTTAAATAATGCAGCCGCTTCTGCTCTTCCTGCTCCCAGCTCCTGCTCCTCAAATCCCGGGATGGGGAGGAATCCGGAGTCTCCGCCGCTCCGCGCTCCCGGCGAAGCTGTTCCGAGGGAATTCCCAGGGAATTAAGGACTGGAAAGGTGAAAATTCGCTGAAGCCTGGATTTGCCCCTTGCTCCAACGGGATGGGAGCCGGAGCAATTCCCGTTTTTTCCAGGCGGATGCTGGATCCGGGCATGTAGGAAAGATGGAAGTGGAGGAAAATCCAGGCCGGCTCCGGGTGGGATCCGAGTGAGGATGAGGCGATCCACGGGAGAGGGAAAATCCCCGAGCAGGAATTCCTGAGTGCTCGGGAATTGTTGTCATTCCCAGTTCCCGTCCGTTATTCCATGAGGAGCAGCGGGACAAAGGGGATTTCCAGGCGATTCCCACGCATCCTTCGGATGTTCTGGGAATGCTTCACTCCCAATTTCCCAGCCCCTTCCTCAGAACTTCCCAGGAATTCCGAATCCAGGGCCAAAATTCCCCCCACAGCTGCCCGGAGGGGGCAGATCCCCATCTCATTCCCACCTTTTCCTGGATATTCCCATGATCCACGCCTGCCTCAGTTTCCCCTCTCCATAATCAGGGCGTTCCCAGTGATCCCTGGATCCAGGCGCCCACATTCCTACAAGGAAGAGAGCTCCAGGCTGCTCCAAAGGCTCTCCCGCATCCCAGGAAGATCCCTGCGGAAAAGGCAGCCCCCGGAAATTTGCTCCGAGCCCCCCAAATCAACGGAATCCATCCCAAATTTTCCCGCTCGGGACGCTCCGAGCTCCAGCACATCCCGCGGGCCGAGTTCCGCTCGCTCCGCTCCCCTTCCCTTCCCAAATCCAATTAAATCCCCTTTACCGGTTCCCCTTGGACACAGCTCCCGGCACAATTAGGGAATCATTTCCAAGCACGGAATAATTGCCTGGTTCCATCCTCCCTCTCCGAAGGCTTCGGCTTTAATTCCATTTCCACTCCGTTTTTATTGGGATCGAGAGGGAGGAGGAACTCGCCCAAAATCCCTAAAAATGAGGGGGGAAAAAACCCAACCGGGAGCTCCGGAATGGGGCCGGAGCCTGGGGAAGGATGCGGGAACGGGGCTGGGATCCCGGACACCCGGGAGCTTCCAGAGCTCCTCTCCTCATCCTGAGGCACAAATTCCTCATTTTCCCTCGGATCCCGAGGGCCTGGCTTGGCTTCGCTTCCTTGGTTTTAAGCAAATCCCAGCTTTTTGGCTCCTTAGCTCCTTGTCCATGCCTGGTTTTGGCTCCTTTGGGATCCTCCGGATGCACCTGCGGATGGATCAGGGACGGCACAGGGATCCCGGCTCCTCATTCCCGCTGCGTTTTGCCCATCCAGGCGCTCTCCGGTCGCTTTTCCAGCGGGATTTTCCCTCGTTACCGCCCCGCGTCCGCCGGGATTCCGGGTTGAACGCGGAGGTCGATGCCGGCCGTTCCCGCTGACGGATTCCCGGAGCTCCGGGGGCTCAATCAGGGGAAGGGACATAAATTACTAAATTAAAGTTAATTAAAGAATCCCCAAGCCCCCTTCCGCAGCCCTCGGGGATCCGGCCACGGAGTGGGAATGTGCCCTCGGCATTCCAAGCGCTGCCCGCTGGCTCCCGGAGGCTCCTCGGCGCGGACTTTGGGATCAATGGTTTCCCGGGCCCGTTCCTTATGGACGTCACAGCCCTGGGAGCGGCGGAGCGGGGTCGGAGAATTCCGATGGATCCGTCACCGAATCCCAGCAAATTCAGATGGATCCGCCACCAAATCTCGGTGAATTGGGATGGATCCACCACCGAATCCTGGAGAATTTGAATGGATCCGCCGCCGAATCCCAGCAAATTCAGATGGATCAGCCACTGAATCCTGGTGAATTCGGATGGATCTGCCACTGAATCCCGGCGAATTCGGATGGATCTGCCACCGAATCCCGATGAATTTGGATGGATCAGCCACTGAATCCCAATGAATTTGGATTGATCTGCCACCAAATCCCGATGAATTCAGATGGATCAGCCACCAAATCCCGATGAATTCGGATGGATCCGTCACCAAATCCCGGCACTGCTGGAAGAGATTCCCCACTGGAAAACTGCACCTTACGCAGGAATCCCACGGGCTCGGACCCAAAAAACCTCCCTGCTCCTGCAATTCCTCTCCGGAGCTGGAATTCCAGAGCCCAGCAGGAATTCATTATCCGCCCACCAGAGATCCATGGGAAGGGCTGATCCCGCCTGGAAAAGAGCATCCACCTTCTCCTGCTGGGAAAAAATAATCCCCAGCGCATGGAAATAATCAGGGATAAACACCAAATTCCCACGTTCCAGCTGGATTTGGCTCCAGAAGGACAATTCCCCATCCCAAACATCCAGCCCTGGCCATCTGGATCCGATTTTTTTCCTGGGATTTGTCCTCCAGCACATCCCAGGAGTATTCTTCCCCCCGGCCCCGCAAGCTGCTGTCGCTCCCAGTTTCCCTGTGGCCTATCCCTGTTTTCCCAGCTTATTTACGGAATCACCACACCATCGCTTTCCTGACAGCTTCCCTGACCTTCAGGATTTTACGAAATCCAGCTTTTTNCAGCGGGGATGGAACCGCGTGGCTCGATCCCAAAAAAAAAAAAAACCACCCCCCTCATCCAGGTTCCAGGAAGCTTTGCTTGCTCCCGGTTTCCCCCCTCCAGGAGGAACCTCAGGGATTCATGGGGGAATTTCGACCCTCGGCTCCACCCTGGAAAAGGGAAAGCCGTGGAAGATCGAGGAGAAGGCAGAGCCAAGGGAAAAGAAATTAAATCGGCTCCGTGTGGAAAGGGTTTGGTGTTTTTTTCCCTGGAATTAGGATTCCAGTGAAAACACACGGAAACAGCCACAATTCCCAGCCAGGCGGAGAACAACAGCATGGGAGGAGGGAGGGGGGGGGGGAAAATCCCCCGATCCCACTTTCCCCGCTGGCAGGAATTCGGGAATGACGCCAACACCGGGGTGATGGACAGGGAAGGAAGCGGGGGGGGCTTTTCCAGGCTCTGGAATCCCGGCTCTCCCGGGATGTTCCGGGCGCCTCCAGCCCTCTGGGATCCCGGCAGGTGGGAAACCCCTGGAATAAATCAGGATGGCAGCTCCGAGCCGGCAGGAATTAAAATTCATGCTCAGGTCCCGGCTCTGGGAGCCGCCCTGACCCACTTCCAGCCGGGGGAAAAAATCCCGGGAAAAGCTTGGCGGGGGTCGGAATTCCTGCCCGGCTTCAGGCGGGGAAGGGGTGGCCGGAGGTTTCACCGGTGCCACCGAACCCTCCAGAACCCCCCCAAAAGCCCAAATTTTGGGGTTGGGGGAGCCCAACCCCAAAATTCCTTTCCCACACTTCCCCCCTCTCTCCTCCAGCTCTGCCCTTTTGGATCTCTCCAGGTTTTTTATGGATGACCCCCCCCTTCCCTCCCCCCGCGATGAGCAGCCTTAATTGCAGCGCTAATTACGGAGCTCCACCGACCCCGAGGAGCTCGGGGCCGGCTCCGACCGCGCGCCGCTTTTCCCTCTCTCCCAAATCCCATTTTTTTTCCCCCTCCTCCCCACCCCCCTCTCGCCAAAACATCCACGAGCGATTCCCGACGCCCCGCGGAGAGCCAGAACGTTCCCGTAATCGCTCCGTCCTTCCCGGGGCTCCTAAAAGCTTTTCCGAGGAGGAGGAGGAGGAGGAGGAGGAGGAGGAGAACAAGAGGCTCCTTGTCAGCCACGAGCCATTACCCGGCTGAGAGGATCCTCCCTTCCCTCGGCCGCCGCTTTAGGGGCTCGGAAATGTTGGATTTTCCCTGTTTTTCCCCCCAGGGCAGCGCTGGGAGGGGGGTTTAGGGGATAATTTTAGGAATATCCGGCGTGGGATTCCCACCCGGAGCCCTCCGCGGTCGCGCCAGGCCCCGGCCGGGCTTTCCCGGCGTCGATTCCAAAGGAGCTGGAGCAGCTCCGGGTGGGAATGACGGCGTGGGGTGGCTTGGGGGGGGTCACTCAGCGCCATCCCGAGCATCCCAACGGGGTCAGGGATGGGAACCAAAGGGTTTGGGATGCTCCGCTTGGGAACGGGTTTTGGGATGCTCCGGGAGCCTCGTTTGCAGTCGCGGCCCGTCCCCACCCGCGGGATGGTGGGGCTGGAGCGGCTCCGATCCCAACCCTTTTCCAGCAGCTCTGATCCCAAACCCTTTTCCGGCAGCTCTGACCCAAACCCTTTTCCATCAGCTCCGATCCCAACCCTTTTCCAGCAGCTCTGATCCCAACCCTTTTCCATCAGCTCCAGCCCAAACCCTTTTCCAGCAGCTCTGACCCAAACCCTTTTCCATCAGCTCCAGCCCAAACCCTTTTCCAGCAGCTCTGACCCAAACCCTTTTCCATCAGCTCCGATCCCAACCCTTTTCCAGCAGCTCTGATCCAAACCCTTTTCCATCAGCTCCTTCCTCGCGTGCCCGAGATCAAACCGCTGCTGACTCACGACGCCTCATTAGCGATTCGCCGGTAATTAATTCATCCCTTGATGCTGCTGGGTCACTCCCGGGCGATTTCCATCTCCGGATCAGCGCCGATCCCAGCCCCGCACCCCCTTTCCCCTGCCGGGAACGCGCCGAGAGGCCAAAAATCCCCCTTTTTCCCCCATTTTCTCCGCTTTTTTTCCCGCGTTTTCCCGGTCCTCAGGGATGCTCCTCCAACCCCGACATTCCCAGTCCCCAAGGATCCCGAACCTCCCCCTTTGGATGCTCCAGCCCCATTCCCCCGCTCCTCTGTTCCCAGCAGGGTCAAGGACCTTCCCTGCATCCTTTTCCCTGGTTTTTTTTGGGGGAGGGGGGGGGTTTGGGATGGGGATTTCACTCTGCAAGAGCCTCAAACTCTCCCCCTCCTCCACTTCCACCCCCAATTTTCCCTATTTTCGTTCCCTTCCTTTGTTCCGCCTCCTCCTTTCACACTTCCCCCACTTTCTTCCCCCCCCCCCCCCCACC
Source organism: Gymnorhina tibicen (assembly GCA_013399875.1). NCBI lineage: Eukaryota > Metazoa > Chordata > Aves > Passeriformes > Artamidae > Gymnorhina > Gymnorhina tibicen. The sequence goes on from VXAZ01005113.1 coordinate 16,471, forward strand.
CCAAAATGTCACTTCAGGAGAAGAAAAACTTGGCCCGGGAACCCAAAAGATTCGAAAGCACCAGGAACAAACGCAGCCAGGATTATTTTTTGACAGGAATGGGAACAATTCCCACCCTAATGATTAGCTGGGACAGCAAGGAAAGGGCAGATTTTCCCAGATTTTAATTGGATTTTCCTGCAAGGCTCAGCAGCTCCTCGCGTTCCTCTGGAGCGGCGGCACTTCCATGAGCGCCCGTTTTTCCTGGGAATTTTGCTTTGGGCTGGGAGAGATTTGGGGCTCCGTAGCGGAGGCTGAGGGAATTGGGATCATTCCCAGATTTTCCCCGGAGCCAGGCGACCTCAGTGAGCTCCCATCCATCCTGGATCCCTCTGGAATCGTCCCCGGTATCTCCTGGATGAAAAGGAGCGGGATCCTCTCTGCGTGCTGGGAAAACCGGGATGGGATGAGCACAGCGGGACGGGGATTCGGGATGGGAGAGGCTGGAGGGGCCACAGCATCCCAAAAAAAAACCCGCGCCGCGCCTTCCCATGGAAATTCCAGGCTGGAAAGACATTCCCGGCGCCCGGGAGGTCACCAGGGATGTTCAGCCTGAGCCGGGATAACACATTCCCGGTGCCCGGAACGTTCCACCCGAGCCCCTGAACCGGGATATCCGGAGCTGCCGCCATCCAAGGATCCCGAATCCGGGCGCGTCCCTCCTTTCCCGTCCCCGCTTCCCCCGTCCCGACCTCCCCGTTCCCGCTCCTCCCGCGGCTCAGCACATTTTCCGCGGGAAATAAATGTTATTTTCTCCCCGGCCGGAGCCCAATTCATCTTCCTGTCAGGGGGAATCACGGCGAGGGGCAGCCAGCGAGTGCTTACACACGGAAAAATGGGATAACGCAGCTCCCAGAAATCCTCCCTTCCCTGGTTAATCAGCGCCGAAGGCGGCTTGGCAGGGAATTTAACCGGGGGAGAGAAAAAGAAAAAAAAAATTAAAAAAAAAAAAAAAAAAAAAAAAGAAAGGGGGGGGGGGGGAAAAAAAAAAAAAAGCGATCCCGGTCCCCTTTCCCCGGCCCCTTTTTGTTCCGTAAAAACCCCCGGGAGATTTTTATCTTCCCGCGGAGTTTTATTGGAGCTGATGGTGGGAGGGCGATCCAATTAAACTCCCCCCTAATCCCGGGCTTAACTCCGCGGCCCCGGCGGGAGAGCGGGAATTGATGGAGGTGACAAACGAGGGGAGATAAATGGGAGCGGAGCTGGGGGGGGGGAGGAAAAAACCGGGATTTAATTGGGAAAGTCGGAGCCTCCGGAACTGGGGAATTCTGGCTTTCCGCGATGGGAACCGGGGAAGAGCTGGAATGAAAGGCACCCAGGGATTTTCCTGCTGCCGGGATGGCCCCGGAGGAGCTGAAATGATATAATTAATAAATTCTTAATTAATATCTTGAGTGGAATTAAAGATTCCGGGGGGGCTTCACTGGGGGCTCGCCCCTCCCTGCAGAGCGGTGCCTCTGCTGGAGCAGGCAAATCCAGGGATGTGTTCATCCAACCACCCGGGGCGGGATCCACGGCATTCCCAAATCCAGCAGCCCAGCCCCTCCCCATCCTCCCTGGAAGATGAAGATCATGGAATCATGGAGTGGGTTGGGTTGGGATGGACCCCAAATCCCATCCGGTTCCAATCCCGACACCTCCCGCTTATCCCAGGTTATCCCAGCCTGGCCTTGGGCACTTCCAGGGATCCAGGGGCAGCCGCGGCTCCTCCAGGAATTCCATCTCAGCCCCTCCTCACTCTCCCAGCCAGGAATTCCTTCCCAAAATCCCACCTAACCCTGCCCTCTGGCAGTGGGAAGCCATTCCCTGCATCCGGGCACTCCAGGCCCTCCTGCCCAGCAAATTCCTGGTGTCCGGAGCTGTTCCTGCAGAGGGCTGGGAAAACAAAACCCTGGAATGCTTCGGGTTGGGACGGACCCTAAATCCCATCCTCTTCCAATCCCGACACCTCCCGCTATCCCAGGTTATCCCAGCCTGGCCTTGGGCACTTCCAGGGATCCAGGGGCAGCCGCGGCTCCTCCGGGAATTCCACCCCGCTCCCTCCCCACCCTCCCAGCGAGGGCTGGGAAAACAAAACCCTGGAATGCTTCGGGTTGGGACGGACCCTAAATCCCATCCTCTTCCAACCACGACACCTCCCGGGTTATCCCAGCCTGGCCTTGGGCACTTCCAGGGATCCAGGGGCGGCCGCGGCTCCTCCGGGAATTCCACCCCAACCCCCGCGCTCCAGCTTTCCCCCCGGAACCCCTTCCCTGCGGCCGGGAAGAGGGAAAGCGAGGTGGATCCCCCCCAAAAACCGGTTCCCCGGTTCCTCGGGGCGGGGACCGAGCGCGGCCTCGAGCGGGAGCTGCCGCTTTTAATTCCCTTCCCACTGAGTCACCCTCCCTTCCCTCTTCCCTTTCCCGATCCGAGCGCGGCACTCCAACGCACCGCAGCTATTTTGACACACTGAGCAAATATCAATTAATTCGCCTCTCGGAGAGAGAGAGAGAGAGGAAAAAAAAAAAAAAACCCACACAAAACACACACGCACGCCAAAAAAAAAAAAAAAAAACCCCCTGGAAAAGAAAAGCTTAATTGAAAAAAAAAAAAAAAAATAATCCCGGGCCAGATTCGCAGCCCGGAATTTGCCGGCGGCTCCGCCGTTCCTCGGCCGTTCCGCGGATCCCGAGGAAAAAAAGGTTTCTCCGGAGGGGCTGCGTGAGGCGACCGCGGAAGAAAAGGGGGGGAAAAATAAAAAAAAAAAAAAAGGGGGGGGGAAAGAGGCAATTCCGGGAGGGTCTCGGGTGCCGCTGGATGATTCCGGATAAGGGAGGTCACGGCAGGACCCCACCCCAAAGCCGGGAATTTGCACCCCGAGGCTGCGGGAAAAGGACAAGGACAAGGATTCCTCCCCAAACGGCCCCAAAACCCCGAATCCGACCCAAACCTTGGGTCCCCAGGCAGCTTTTGTGGGCCCCCCCCCACATCCCCCAGCAGGAGCAGCAGGAATTTAATGGGAATAAAGAACCCCCGAGCCCTCAGCCCCCGCAGAAGGACGGGATGGAGTCGATCCGTGGCTTTGAACTCGGAATTATTTGCCCTTAAAACGCAATTAACGGAGGAGCCCCGGCTTCGTTTGGGGGCTTTTCCTCCCCGAGGACGTCCCAAAAAGCTCCTGGCCCTCCTCCCAGTGGATTGCCGGAGCGGGAAAAGGCGCCAGGGGTAGAATTCCAGAGCGGTTCGGGTGGGAAAGGGCCTCAAATCCCACCCCATTCCAACCAGGACACCTTCCGTTATCCCAGATTATTCCAGCCCGGTTTGGGACACTTCCAGGATGGGGGCAGCCACGGCTCCCCTGGGAATTCCACCCTCACAGGGCGGAATTCCTTCCCAAAATCCCACCACCCCTGCCCTGTGGCTGTGCGGGAAGCCGTTCCCCTCATTCCGAGCGCGATTTGCTCCTAAAACCTCCCCCCCAAAAAAATCCGCGGTGGGAAGAGGAGAAATAAAAAAAATCCCAAAAAAAAAAAGAAGAAACCTGTTCACGCTTTGACACCCCTAATTAGGGCCGCCCTTGGAGCAGGAGCTTGAATTCCAAGGAAAAGGCGGAACGTGCCAGACTCCGCCGTATTTTTAGCCGGCACAAACCCCCCTCCCTCCCCGCCCTCTGCTCCTCGCAGCTGCCCCGAGCCGGGAACGTCAGCGCTTCCCGAGCGAGAACGGGAGCAGGGAAAAGGTTATCCAAGCTGTCAGGAAGGGTTTGTTCCCCTCTCCCGGAGACGGGAGAGCGCCGGGATCGCCGGCGAGGAGCCGGTGCTGACGCTGAGCGCGGGTGACACCGGGCACGGCCCTTGGTGGCGGCGAATTCCCGCGGCGCCCGGACGGATTATCCCGAGTGCCCGGCGCTGGGAAAAGCCCCCGCTCGGCCGGATATTCCGACGGTTCCCGGCGCGGAACAGCCGCGGAGAAGGGAATTCCAGCCGGGGAGGGTTGGATCCGGGGTGTTTCCT
>VXAZ01005114.1:0-13741 GCA_013399875.1 Gymnorhina tibicen
ATAGATAGACAGACAGACAGATGTTAGTTCAAAAAGATTATGGAAGTAATTATCATGAGTTTGATGATTAAATATGACACTACTGTATTTCCTTTGGCTTCAAAGAAACAAAAAATAAAAGATAAAACCCCTACTCCTGCTGTTCTCATAGCTAATGTGACATTTGTGAAGATTCTCATGGTTTCTGAAAACAAAACTGAAAAAACACCTGATATTAAAATCATGAGAACACATCTGTATGTTTTGTTACACATTATTTACAAAGGATAATGAAATTTGAAAAACTTCCCAGGTACTTTTTTAAACTATACTTTGTTTTAATACATAAGAACATTGACAGTTTAGTGTTTCTCCAGAGATTCTTTACCTAAACCTATTCCAGAAGTTAAAGGCAATTGAAATGTTTAAATGAAGGAATCTCTTTAACAATGTAAAGTTTTAAATACTAAAAACAAATATATGCAGTTTTCTGCAATCTACATAATAAAAACCAGAAAAATTACAATTAAGTAACACCTAAAACTCTTGAGAAATTAACTATCATGAAGCTGAAGAAAATGCTTGGTGCATTTTAAGAAACAGAAAGGAAACTAATCAAAACTATGAAAAAACAATTAACTGGATAATTCAATTTATAAGAACATTATCTGTCCTGCTCTTCCTGTTCTCTTGTACATCTTGTCTTCTCCAACAGCAGTATTAAAGAACACTGTTTTCACTAAAAATTAAAGATTCCTATGATGAATCATCCACTCTACCACAGTAAAAACTGGATTCCTTGGAAGAAATAGAACAATTTCTACTAGATACAGTTTCTCTTCTGAAAGGTACTCGTATCTGCCTCCAAAACGCTACTTTCCAAGCTTGCAAAACTGCTGCTTTCCACAATTCACTTGCTCATTCCACTACTGCAGCATCCATTATAGCAAAAAATTGTAATCCTTAAGGAAGGCAATACATTAAATGTTCAGGGTTTACATCATATCCATCTGCCCTAGATTTCCTTCTGGAGCTTTAAAACACAGTTAAATCATCTTATCTTATGTCTTCTACAAGGGAGAAACACTCAAATACTCCATTACCAAAATTCAGCAATGTTTTTTTTCCTTTAAAGATGCAGTTTTCAGAAGAACAATAGTCTGAGATCACTTGGTACACAATATTCCAGGCTATTTCTCAGCTTCCTCTAAGAACCTTTGTAAAATTCACACCTTTGTACTTCTCTCTAAAAAAGTTCACAGTATAGCCATAATCCCTTACTTTGTTTTGACTGTGTGTGTGACTTTTGCTTTTGCTGTTAAACTGCCTTTGTCTCAATTCACGAGTTTTGTAGCTTTGACCTTTCCAATTCTCTCCAAGATCCTGCTGGTGGGGGAGTGAGTGGCTGCCTGGGGTTAAATCACAACAAATACTTACACACTGATCTCCCCTGTGTGCCAAGAAACACGTTATGAATGTACTGGATGGCAGTATTTACCGTATGTAGGATTCCAAGACTCTGTCCAGGCGTTTATAAAAGGGTCGTGATGTAAAGTACCCACTCCAGTAATGATGATCTCTGTCTGCATAGGTGAAGAAGTCTCCACTTAAAATGGGAAAAAATGAATTGGTGGTCTTTTCACCCAAATTGCTTTCTTTGTGCAGAGCTTCAAAGTAATCAGATAAAGTTCCAAACTGGGCCTGATTGAAAACAAAAATTACTGTAACAAAGTTCCATTTTCATTATGCAGAAATACAAAGACAATTAATATGCTTGGTTCCATATACATTTGAGAAACATACCACTCTTCCAGCAGACTTATAGCAGAAAACCTATCCTAAAAATCTTTAAAGTTCCCCTGCACACTTTTCAGACAAGCTGGATAGCATTTCAAAACTCAATATAAGAAGTACTTTCAAAAAGGCATTTCAACTCAGTACAAGAAAGAGATGGATCTGTTGGAGCATGTCCAGAGAAGAGTCACAAAAATGATCAGAGAAACACCTTCCTTACGAGGAAAAGCAGAGAGAGGTGTGGTTGTTCAGCCTGGAGAGCAGAAGGCTCTGGGAGACCTTACTGCAGCCTTTTAGTACAGAAAGGGGCCTTTCAAAAAAGATGGGGACAGGCTTTTTAGTCAGACCTGTTGTGCTAAAACAAGAAGTAATGGTTTTAAACTAAACCACAGTAGATTCCGACTAGGTATAAAGACAACTTTTAATATGACAGTGGTGATACACTCAAGGTGCCCACAGAGGTTGTGGATGCCTCATCTCTGGAAACATTCAAGACTGGATTGGATGGGACTCTGGGCAATCTGGTGTAATTAAAGATGTCTCTGCTCATTGCAGGACAATTGGATGAGACAGCTTTAAAGGTCCCATCCAACCAAAATCATTCTACAAATCACAAAATAAAAAAAATATATAAGTAGATACATAAAATAATATCTAAATGTCAAGAAATAAGTGAAGCATGGTTTCATATCTTACAAGTAAGTCTCTAATACAGAAGCTAAATAATATCTCAATATTACCCAAGTAGCTGTCTGGACTAAGTAAGAAATTTAATGTAATACAACAAAAGCATAGTTCTCCTAATCCTATGTTTTCAAAATTAACTCTGTTGTGCTACAGATCGTGCTTAACCAAGATGACTGTTGACCAAAAATAAAAATTAGCATTTCCTTTCAGAAGCTGGTTCCTTTTAACTCTCTAACAAAGAAATTCTTTAACAAAGAAATTGCAGTTAAAGACGTAACATGTGGGAGTAAAAAAAAATTCGTTTTCTTCTGGTCATCTTCAAAAACGCTCAGACATGGTAATAGCAGATCTTTACAGGGTAGGTCAAAAAATGGTATCCTCAAGCTTCAGGGGCACAACAAAAAAAAGCAAAAATAAATTATTGATGTCACTGTTGTTAGTATTGAGAAATGTTGTTAAAGAAGGCAGAAATGGCAAACTGGAATTTGAATGAAAGTGAAAAAAAAAAAAAAGGAAGCTTGAACAGCACAGAAGATCACATTATGTTATCAGGAATATCCTCACCATAAACTATAATGATAATATCAAGCACCTTTGTTTCCTATTACTATTATTATTTTTAACAACAAGCATACAATGTAGCATGCTACAATTCACAGCACCAAAACCAAGTTTTAGCAAAAACCTTTTAAAAGTGACTTGGAATATAAGGACTACCAGACTATCACTGTCTGATAGTCTGATGATTAAAAACCACACTTTTTAATCATTTAAAAAACCCCAAACACTTTCACTTCAAAGTCATTCAGATCATTCAAGTATTTGTTAGGTGGATACAGTATGGTAGTTTGCCACTTTAAATGGCAGTAAAGCAGAGAAAGATAAATATTTCTCCTGAAATCCCACCATTAGCAAACCTTGCCTTATCAGGCACTTCTAGGATACTTGGTCTTTTCCCTCACTATCATGTTTCCTACAAGTAGAAAACAAAAACCAAAACCAATGTATCAAGAGAAGACACAGAGATGATCTCACTTCTGCATTGAATCAGAGGAATAAAACCTCACCAGAGGAAGCATCAAAATCAGGTGAATGGAAACAGTGAAATTACCTGGTAGACTCTTCTACTGGCATACAAAAAGACTCAGCTTAATTTATGTATAATAGATGCAAAGGAGATCTCTGAATGGGAGATTTAATTCCTCAAGAGCGAAATAGGTATGTTTTACAGTGCTGTACCACACACTTTTAGAACAGAATAGTGGCTGGCAGGAGAATCTCAATGCTAATAGACATATCTGCTAGATAAACACCACAAAGAGCTGTCTGAAAGAGTAAATCTCTCTTCAGACCAGAAAGGCAGAGTAGGCATTCCCTTGTGTAAGCAGTAATATCCCAGGCATCTCAGCACTTCAGGAAGAAATGTGAACTCTTCCTTTATATAATGTAAGTTCTTACATAGCTGAGCATGTCCTGTTCCTTGCCTGTGGAGTTACATTCCACTAGGGAAGGTGCAGAAGAGTGTGAAAGTTCTCAATTTAAGCTCATATTTTCAAGAACAAATGACATCAGTTTCAAACAAAACAAATAATCAAACCAAACCAGAAGAAAAACAAAAAAAATACCCCAACAGACAGGCAACAAACAAATAAAAAAGGAAGAAAGAACAACAAAAACAGAGAGAGAAAAACCTAAGTATCTGAATAAAATGAAAAGGAGATGCCAGTAGTGCTCCAGCTGATCAAAATACCCTAGGTATGAAGTGGCAGACACAGAAGATTTAGTATCTTTTTGTGTGGGTATTAAAAACCAGAAAAAGGGTCAGATACTTCCATGAAGGAGCCAAGGGTTAATGTGATTCCAGATGGGCACACGTAGCCTAATGAAGTAGCTAGAATCCTTGACAATGGGCTGAGCAGAACCTTTCCAAAAAGGAACTTTCAGATGAATCAGGACAGCACTGGTCCTTGAAAAATGACTTCAGAGCTACAGCCTTCAGTTTTTGCCCCAGAGACAAAATCATACAGCCCAGGTTAGTAAGAACTACAGAAAACATGTTGCTGTTAGTATCCAAGGAGTAACTACCTGTACAGTATATACATTTTTGACAGGAATAAAGAAAGTGATAGCAGCAAGCTTAAGTTTTAAAAGATGGGCTTTAGATTTAAAAAATTTGAAGAGTACTCTCCAGATCTATCTCCCTCCACTAAGACATAGTGGTCTTTCACCATACATCATGTCACCCACATCCCATAGGAAACACATAAAATTCAGTTTTCAGATAAGATACAATCCCAAGAAACCATCTTTCTTATGCAGAACACAAGCCCAGAAGTCAGCAGAAAGTAATAACATACTATAGGCACTACTCAAATGCACAGTTGGAAGAATCAGGGGAGGTCTCAGAAAAGATAAGGAAAAACAGATGCATGCAAAAACTGCATGAAAGATACCAGACAGGTTTTAAAAAAAGCCTAAATGTGAAAGCAGCAATAGCGCACTCTCAGGTGACACTTAAAAAACACAATACTGTGGTCCCCCATTTGTTATTGACATGCTGAAAGATGATGAAAAGTTGTCTGAATACAGAGAACATCTATAGTACAAGTCTCTAGGGCCATCAGCTTACACATTAGAGGGTATGAATGTGTATTTTTACTCTCACACATAATTGCTGACTTGAAGTGGTACCTCATCTGATAATTGTGTGAGTATACTCAGTCCTTTTGTAGCCAGGTCAGTCTCAGATTTTATTGTATTCAACAACATGTGCCAGCAATGGCACCTCTTAGGATTTTTTTGGTTTTTTGGGATGTAAAACCAAGAGGACCCAAATAAAGCAGCAAAATCTTCTTGAACTTCTAACAAGAAAATACAATAGTTTCAAGTAACAAAGCCCATGAGTCTTAAGTAGCAATACCTGAAGCCTGTGAAAATAGGAGCACTAAGAAAACAATTAAACCTAATAGCTGTTCTCAAAATTAATCTGCTTTGGAAACTATCTATCGTTTTCAAGTCGATATTATTAACAGCAAAATTTTTGTTTTGGGGGGAGAGAGGGTAGTAAAGGAAAAAAAATGTAAGCTACCAAGACACATCAATCTGCTGTTAAATAACATATAAAGTTTCACAGTTGAAAAAAACCCGAACCTAACCACGCTTTTTTTTTCCCATGAAGAATCTCAGAATATTGGGAAATACCGTTTTCTCCACAAACCAGAAAATGTGTTGTAGTTACCTTAACATGCCACTCAGGACGAGAATTCATATAATCAAACAGCTTCTGATAATTCTGGTACTGCTGATCCCATTCTGAGCTCTCGGCATAGCGGAAATCATCCCCGAGTGGGGCCAACAGGACTTTCGTACGGAAAAGTTTTGACTTCTTCCTGTATTGATCCAATATAATCCAAGCCCTTGAGGAGAGAAAAAGAGAAGAGCAATTCCGAAGACAGAGGGAAAAAAGTCAGCATTTGGCAAGACAATTCTTAGATACCAAGTTCTGCATTAGGATGACCCTAAACAAGACATACAAAACTGTTATCTCACTTTGTAACAAAAAGCTGTATTCAATTCCCCCCACTCGGACACCATATTCAACCTACTACTGTTGCAAACACCATGCTAATTAAATCCTTCAATAAGCTTATCAAGCTTCGTCTCAAGCAGTAGGGCAGTCTGGATCAATTCGTGCCTGTGTCAAAACTAACCTACAGTTCAAATTATGTTTACCTGCTTTGTATTTAGATAACAGTCCTAATCCTCTCCAGCTCCTATTTACAATAATAAGCAAGCTCTTCTCATCCCCTCTGGTACCTTTCTTTGATACTTTACTTCATAACTTCATGTCCTTGACAGAAAAACTGCCCATAAATTAATCTCTGAGGAACTCCAACCTTGCAAATAAAACAAATAATTCAGGAGGAAGCCTGCTTCTAAAAATTGCTGTTCTCCCTTCAGCCAGCTTCTTACATGTCTTAGAGCCCTCTTGAATCTTTGAGTCCTGAAAAATTAAACCCACTGCTTTTATGCTTCTGGCCTTAAAAAAACCCCAAACAATTCGGAAACAAAATACTCACACATGCATACACAGAAAAAAACTGCAGAATCATCCTTTGGCCCCTACCAGTTCTAGGATGGCTAAACTACCAGTTCCACAGAAGCAATATATTAAGAAGAATATATTAAGTCTGATATCTAGGTTACTGAAAAAGTCCATTTTCCACCCTCCCCGTTCAAGTCACAATTATTATCAGCATCTTCAGATGCTGATACCCTCTAATTAAAATATGTAAACAATTCTCATAGGAAATATAAACCATAGTAACATATTTAAGAAAAAAGAAATACAAATTTCAAGGCTTTAAAGAGAAAATAGCAGAAATTTCAGATTCTAATGACTTTTTTTGTTTCTTCATGTCTTTTTAATAGATGATCTAGTAAAATCACCTTTCAACTCACACTCTTGAAGAACTGCTACAAAAACATTTATGCAGAAATTCTAGTCCAATATATTTGAACCCCCTATTTCTTTGAACAGCATGTCAGGGCTTACTTATTTATCAGATTGCAGAAGTACTGTGTAAACACAAGGTCTGACTGTATTCTGGAGGGAGAAAGGGGCCACAACATTAACTTTAGTTAAGGATCTACAAAGTTCTAAGGAGACTAGAATTTACCCAACTAGTGGCTTCCCCCTGTCCCCTGTCTGTTAGTGGATTTATAGCTCAGATTACCAATCAATACTTTCCATGACTTTCAACATGCTGTAAGATTTCAATACAAAAGCTTCCTCACCACACAGCTACCAGAACAACTGGCACAACACAAGACTTGGCAATACTTCCTTCTAAGGAGCCAGTCTAACTCAAATTTTCCGCATATAGGCTATGGTTGAAAAGACCAACAGTTTGGTGTTGAGTCTCTTGAAGAATACAGGTTACAGTTAACAGTATATTTGACTTTGACATCTCTCTTCAAAGTCCTCCTCTGGTTTCTTTCCAAATATCCTGTGAAATTCACCAGTATTGCTGTTCTCCCTTTCTTAAAGTACTGCTAACTGTGGGATTATTCCATGTTTTTAAGGGGGTGGCAAGATTTTCCTCCATTGCAAACCACTTTCAATTGCAAAAACACCAAAGAACATCAGTTCAGGTATATCCTTCTAAGTTTCTCTCAAATAACTTCCTAAATCATTAATTCATACAGGAGTGTGAAAGTACCAGCAGAAAGCCCCAGACAGAGCACGGTGAAGACAAAAAAATACCTCTGGAGAAAAAAAAATATTTCACTGAGTCTCACCAATTTTTTCCTTTTATTGTTCCCCAGTGAAACAGAATTAGATATTGAACATTTTGAAATGTTTATCCTGCCTATCTGAATGAAAATCTGAAAACCAAGCAGGAGATCAGCCATGACAAACTTTTTGTTTTCAAGCTTTCAGATTGTCACTGAATGCTTGAGACCTTTCACAAATAAAGGAAACCTTTTTGTACCACAACTGTCTTCTTTTAAGGCAAAAAACCAAGTATTTGAGTAAATATGTATCAAAATAATAGACATGGATGGTTTTGCCCCTTCCTATGTTAAAGGAAGAGGAGCAATAACCACCTGAAGTAGGCTATCACAAACATTAACCACCATTGTCATGCGGCAGTGTAATTCTGAACACAAATTGCATGTTGCACAATGTGACCACAAAGAGAAAAAAGCTGAAGAGCAAAACTGGGCTCTTGAACAGTAGCTGGTGAAAAGGAAAGTCCATTCTCTACTGCTTCTCTCAAGCACAAAACTTGCAGTACAGTTACTCTCCTATTTCCATGCTTCGGAGAGAGAGACACACCAAAACAAACTGTGCTTCTGCTAACAACTCATTTCCATTCAAGGCAAAAAAAACCCCAAACAACCCAGAAAAAAAGCGCAACAGATGTTTTTTCTTCCTAGTGTGAAAAGCTTCAGCATTCAAGCATATGGATAAGGATGCAGCTGCAAAGCAGGGCAATTGCAATAGTAGTCTTTATAACCTAAGCTGTTATGAAGTATAATTAAACAAGTGCAGGTTTTCAATTAGATTGCTGCTTCATTCCTTCTTACCAAGTCACAACTTAAGTGGCAAGGTAATGGAAAATCCAACAGCTACTAGCCTGAAGTTTTCAACTCAGCATCTCCTTCATGCATATATAAGGCCATAATAGTATTGAAATCAAAAGCAACAGTCCCAGCTGAGTATTCAAGACCTAGGTTTTATTAATTCTATTGTAGCTTTGGCATTGAAGAAAGGTCAGTGATCTAAACCCGGTCTCTAAATTAAACAAACTTTTTTCAAATCCATGTATCTCCTGTATTTTTCTAGTCTTAAAGCAATCAGAGATAAGAGGCAGATTAATTAGTGTGCTGCAAACCTATAACCTTGGAAAACTTACGATATAAAGATAGATTTTTCAATTCTGGAACTCATACATCTCATCATAACAACCGTAAAACATGTTATTACAGAGGTCAGATCAATAAAGTTTTTGGTTGTCTACAATATTCCAACTTTTTCCTAAAATACAAGTAGTGTTTTAGCATTCTCCATCAAAACATTACTTCCTGTATTTTGGTGGATTTATTTGGCCACTAAAAGTAGACACCAAAACCGCTTTTATCTAAAAAAGCTGATCCAAAATATTAAGTTTCAGAGACCACATTGAGATGATAATCACTTCAACCTGATCATACGTTCACTACATACCTCCCTCATTTATCTTATTCTTTAATATGCTTTGACATGTGAAAACCCATTTCTTTTACAAGACCTAATTTAGATTGTTATGCAAAGGTTGCACCCAGGAAGTACAAGGATTAAGGTTAATTAAAAACCAAGACCCTTAAAAAGACTATTCTACATTTTATTTATAGCCTCTATGTTTCAGGTATTTGTTAAACAAGCTGCTGCTCTTCTGCAAGTATTTGTCTCAGCTAATTGAGATATACTGTCAAGATTTTTCTTTTTTACAACTTTGATTTAATGACATGTGAGCTTTCCTTTACATTCAGTAGGCACTGGGTGTGTCACAGTTTTTCTACTTTTCTCCTGTCACCATCATCTTTCATTTCTCTACTTCAAAAAAACCCACTTTTTCCTAACATTATTCCAGTTCCTACCTTTAAATACAGCAATTGCAACATATTCTGTTTAGTTTTGGTTTTATCTTCAGTAATACTTCGTAACTGAATTTTGTTTAAGTTTCCATGATGCTTGTCAAAATTTATACTCAGAAAAAAGCGACATGAAGACAAGTAGTGCATCATCATCACATCATTTCCTTAAAACTTCAGCATGAAGGACCAAAAAGTCACCCTGCTCTCCTTAATGCATTTGTTATGCTCAGCAATTTGCACAAATTGTAAACAGCTACCTCAACTTTTAACTCTGGAAACCTCATAAAGGTTGAAGCCTGAAGATAGCAACAGGACTATAGAACACAATTGTTTTCTGGAAAAACCTTTTGCAAGTTTAACTTACTTCCCTTTCTTTTCTTTTTTTTCCTTTTTTTCTTCCTTTACTCTCCCTCCCCAACTCCCCACCTCCAACCCCTGCCCCTGTCACCCAAAATTGAGAAGCAGTTTTGTAGAAATGTAAATTTGATTTTTAACTGTGGCAAAACAACTCAGAGTTTCTATTTGAAAACTAAAACTGAGGTTAATAGGTATTTCCACCCTGGGCACAAAGGAATAGGAATTGCCACCGTGGGGACAAAGAAATAGGAATCAGATTAACTTAAGGTTTGCACTTCAGGAAACTTAGGCTACAGATTGCCAAGTTTTTCAAGGATATACCACAGGAAATATCCCACTGTTTGTAGTTATAGCACACTACATCACGCTGTCCCTGAAGTGTTCCACTTGCAGGGGATTTGCACCGTTCATAAAATCCACAAAAATCACAGTAAACCAGTAACATGACTACCCAGATGACTGTGTTCTGACTGTCATTCAGAGACTGACTCATGTATCATGAATAGAAAATTTTAAAAAATGTCCTTTCCTTAACTATAACTGTTCCTCTAATTTATGTTCCCAACTAAGGAGCAAACATCAGGTTATGTAGCAGGTATTGTTTACCCATAACAAGCTTATTTTAAAAACCTTACTGGTTTGGGGTAGAGTCACAGTGGCCAGTATGGGGCTGTGATCTGTATTTGCTCTGATGACAGGGTTGACAACAGAGAGATGATTTTGTTATATCTGAGCAAGGCTTGCACAGAGCCAAGGCCTCTTCTGCATCTCAACCCATGAGTTTTCTCATTTTACTCTTCTGATTCTCTTCCCCACCCCACCATGGGGGCAGTGAGCTGAGTGGAACTGAGCCACTCACTGGGGTTGAACCACAACAGAAATAAATTCACCAAGCTATGCCAGATGTCATCTGTGAGCAGCATAATTACATTTTTCCAAAGTTATTCCCTTGAGGAGTATGTAAAAACTGTACCTGTGTTGAACATTTCCAGCATGAATGGCTTCTGGTGGAACTCTCCAAGGACAACTTACTCTTCCTCCAGGAAGCCGTTTGAAATCAAACTGGCAGCAGATTTTTGGATCCGGGCCACAAGTATGAGGAATATCATAGCTATAGAAAGGCATCATATGACAAAGAATATCTGTACTGGATCCCAAATCTGGAATTAAATAGAGTAAAACTTTAAAATAAGCCCTCTCAGATTTGCCAAAAGTAAATCACTTCCATGTTCTCAGTCCAAGAATTGCACTGGAAAAATACCACATCAAGACAATTTCTTATTTTGAATATCCATAGCTTGAATCTACCTTTGTATGTACTTTATACATATAAAGAGGGTAAAAAAAGAGATACAATCAAGATTGGAATGTTCTAGTCAAGCTGACTGGGAAAGACAGGGACAAATGTTAGGTGTGTTTTACCCAGACGAAACTCATGATTTTCAGAATTTTTGAGGTAATAAAACACATCTTTTATATTTTCAATGGATTAAAACAACAATTAAAAAAACCAAACATCAAAACAAAACAAAGAAAAAACCAAACCAAAAGCCAATCACCCTGCTGTCACTGCCTCATTAGCACAATATTTGAATTAGCTGAAACGTTCCTTCTCCTTCACTTTATTTCTACATAGTAGGAAATAAAGGAGTAGGAGGAAGAAAAAAAGTAAAAAACAAGTAGAAGAATTTTTCATCCTTTTTACTTTTCTTACGTATACTTGTGAGGAATATGGGAGAATGGAAAAAACAAGAGAAGGTAAAAGCAGAAATGAAAGTGAAAACAAAGGAAGATCAGAGGAACAATGGCAATAATACTGTTTTTACATTTAGTGCCTTTCCTAATGCACAGCTATTCCCATTTCCCCTTCTGTTATTCAAAAAGGAAAAAAAAAAAGAAAAACAATCTCCTAAATTTAAGCTAGATGAAAGGCTTTTTTTAACAGAATTGCAATTTAGAGTTTTCATGTCTAGACTAACTCTGCTAAATCTCCTCTGTAAATATTTCCATAGTACTTATTTGAGTTCTCTTCATATTTTACCTGTGTAAATTAACAAAATAAATTTACATAAAGGAAGAAGACATACCCCAGTTCTGTCTCCAAAAAAATTCTAGTGTCTTTTGTGTTGCAAAATGTTTTTTAACTGAATAATGAACTCTCTGTATAAGCATATCAGAAAATCCTGCGCGCTTCAGAAGGTAAGCCATTGTTGGTGAATGCCCAAATGGATCAACTGCCCATCCAGACTTTGGTTTTACTCCTGTTGACAAAAGAAAAAAGTAAAAAGGGAAGAAAGTTTTACTTTTCACTCAAAGAAAGTTATTCCAATAATTCAAATCAGAGCACTAAAGGTAACATTTCCAAGATTATATACCCAGTTAAGTATTAAACCTCCTGCAGAACCCTGGAATTAATAAACTAGAATTAAACCATTAAACAAATAAACAAAAACCCCAAATATCTTATACGTAAAGCATTCTAACAAAATAAAAAACTTTAAAATAGTACTCCTTGTTGCTACAAGGTAAAAATAGTACTCAGTGTTGCTACACTGTTTCAATTTTGTACCAAACATCTTTATCTGAAATCATTAATTAAATACTCATCTTCTTTCCCTTAAAGTAGTTTACAGATGTCACAATTGGAAAAGAAAGTTGAAAGAAAATGAATGGATGTGGACAGATTAATGCAGCAGCTTGTTGATATTTCACTGTTATTTAAATAATGTTAATCTTTTTTGGCTTCAGAACTAAATTTTCCTTTGATTTATTAGTGTGTTGATCAATAGAATCATGTTGATTAATACTCTCTTTTCACTAAACTTCATGCTAGTAAATAAAGAAGTTACATCTAACTCTTGTTTAATTCATCAACATGGTTCCTTTGGCACTTTTTACTGTCTTTCCAAAAAGGAATGCATTACCCTTTTATTAGGTCTTCCCTTCCCCCTCCAATTATGTCAAGCTGTGTTTATGGAAATTGCAATCTAAGAAAAACAGTGAAACAGCTTTCCAAAATAATTGCAGTTAAATGGATGAAATAATCTCAATTTATTATTAAAATCACTGTACAAATATTTTTTATATAAAAAGATTTCTCTCTGCTTATGGAACTAAACAAAAGAACATCCCAAAACCAGCAAAACAGTTGAGCCAATGTAACTGCAGTCAGCAATTCCCAATTCTAACATTGGGTTTAGGCTTTATAACTACTACTACTACTACTGCTGCTACATCTAAATTTCATATTTTTTTAAAGCCTTACAAAAGAGAAAGCTAATGAATTCAGAGCCCACAGAATAGATCCAAACACATGAAAGAAGTATCAACTTTTAAGTAATTTTAAGAATTTTGTCATGATTTTCAAAAGACAGAAAAGGCAGTTGAAGACTATTTGTGATATCAGACATGGGATCAAAAATTCAGCACGATCTGGTATTAATATTTGGTTATGCCAATATAATATGCATGTCTTACACTGATCAAGACAAAATGCTATGACATAAAATAGTTCAAATACACTTTGTCCAGGAACTTCTATCTGCAAAGAGGAGTGGCAAATACTAGACTTGATCCTATAGCTTATTTTAAGTGGTCTGATTTAATGTTTCAGGAAAGCAGAGTAAAGAGAGCCTTCTAAGCATCTCAGAAATTTTTTTAAAAAAGTATTTTCCTATTGACTTCTTGTATTAACACAGTTAAATCTTAAATCAATTTACATACCAAGGTTCTTTTCTAGCCACTGGTGTCCTTCTATCATTTGGTCAATTAAAGCAAAATA
>VXAZ01005114.1:23490-47794 GCA_013399875.1 Gymnorhina tibicen
GGCCTGTGCCAGCAAACGTGGGGCAGCAGGAGCAGGGCAGGGACCCTCCCCCTGTGCTGGGCGCGGGTGAGGCCACACCTCAAGTGCCGTGTCCAGTTCTGAGCCCCTCAATTCTGGAAGCACATTGAGGGCCCGGAGCGTGTCCAGAGAAGGGAACAGAGTTGGGGAAGGGTCTGGAGCACAAGTCTGATGAGGAATCTGAGTGCCTTTAGCCTGGAGAAAAAGAGACTCGAGGGGACCCTATCACTACAACTACCTGAGAGGAGGTTGTAGCCAGGTGGGGAGCGGGCTCTTCTCCCATGTAACAACTTTCAGTACAAGAGGAAACTGCCCCAAGTTGTGCCACGGCAGGTTTAGATGGGATATTAGGAAAAATGTCTTCCATGAAAGAGTGCTTCAACATTGAAATGGGCTGCCCAGAAAAGTGCAATGTTCATAAAAGCAGATGGATATGGGGCTTAGGGACATGGTTTAGTGGTGAACGCAGTGGTGCTAGATTAATGATTGGACTTGATTTTCTTAAAGGCCTTCTGTAGATAGGCAGCTATAAGTTTATATTGTGATTCTTTGCTCTGAATATTTTTTACCATATCTGTACTGCATTAATTTAGCTGTCATAACTGGACAACATACAAATTCCACATTCCACTGTTCATTTTCTTTGAAAATGCTAGCTACGTGCAAATAAAAGCTATTTATATTCAAACTACCATACCTTCACTCAGATCCACAGTACTTCAAAGAACAAATTAAATTTATTAAAATTTAATATCACTGGAATTGTGGCTTTCTACGACAACAACCAGTGCTACCAGCCTCTCACGGTCAGCGTACATGTACCAGGATTACAGTGTAGCAGTATCGTTCACTGCTTTTTGGTAAATTTTACCAAAAAGTCATTCCAAGATAAAGGAACACTTCTCCATTTTGTTTATTACACTTGGGTGTACCCACTTGGGTGGAAATGAAATTATGTAAGCATACCTAGATTTCTGTTTAAATCTAGACTTTTCATTATCCCGCTATAGGTTGGGGGTGTGCACAAACAGTGAAGAAAGTGTCAAAAACTTCGTATTTGCCACTGTCACATCTTCTAAAAGCACATCTCTTTAGCACAGGCTAAGGGTTAGATATCTATGACAGTCAAAAACATCAAAATAAGAACTGATGGCATTTAATGCATCAAAGAATAAAATGAACGGCTTACCGGAAATTCATGTTACTTTCCAATTTCAACACTGAAGTTCTGCTCCAGTTAATAAATTCAGCAGACATACAACTTGGATCATAACAGTTGTCATTGGAAGTCAATGGCATTGAATTATACGTCTGTTTAACTGCTTTGCTAGACTTAAATCTAACATATTAACTGGTATGCTTCAAAAAAACCCAAATCTTAACAGAAATGGCAGTGCATTTCCTAATCCAAAAGCCTCTAGATCCTCAAATCAATCAGTTAAAATATTACCTGGATCATTATGTGAGTGAGGCACAACAAAAACTTGAAGTGGTTCACTGTCCCATTCATTTTCATTGTATGTGATATCAAATCCTTGTTTCCAAACGCCACCATCTGGATTATCGAAAGGAAGAATGTCATAGACATCCAGCATCTAAAAAAGAAAAATTAAAGGAATATAAAACATGAATTCACAGAAACAGTTCCGCTATTAAAAAACAAAGCTGTTTTCACCTAAAATGGATCAGCTTGTTCATTACAGAGGGAGAGATGACGAGCCAAATGAATAGAAAACTGACAAATGAGAGCAAGTTTCAAATCACACTAGGACACCCAAGACACAGCTGGCAGGAAGAGGAGCATTTGGCAGGCTCTGTTCTGAGGAAACTGACATTGATTAGATAAACAGTAGGATTAAGAACCTTAAGTCACAAAAATTATGGCAGCTCACAATGGCATTGGGCAGGAGGGTATGAAGAGGATTATACAGAACAGCACAGTACACTAAACAGGGGAATGCAGGAAATGAAGAAAATAAACTGAGCAAGAAGGAATGACAGCATGAGAGAGATCGAGGCAAATGTCAAACTCACAAAAAGGAACTGAAAGAAGCTATCAAGAAAAAATGTTAGTAACTGTAACCAACTGCTATAACAAAGCTTCCTGTACATTTCCTGTTGCCCAGTACACTAATTGTACAAGGAAGGACATATTTCACTTGTCAATGCAAATAAAAAGGATACAGATAAATAAAGCAACTCTAGAATTACTGTAACGAGTTCCTGTGAAACTTAGGGAACACCATATAGCTTCAAAGAGAGGCTATTAATATGAGATTCAAGGAATCTTTTTGGTAATGCTCTGGTTTGCTTTTAAGAAAGAAAACAAGAATTGACATGAACAAACATGAATTGACATCAGACAAGCCAATTCCTGACACCCTAGTTTAATAACTAAACTTTAATCAGTTCCAAATCCATGTTAGAATACAATTGTACACCTAACAGAATTTCTTCAAAAACCAATTCATCTACACAAAAAAGGGACCCCTATAGCAGTCATTCACTACTTGAATACCACAAGAGTTAAAACTTCCCAGTGCTAAGATGCTTTCTGTCCTGCTAGGAAAACCTAAAAAAACTACAGACATCTGAAACAAATATCTAACTAAAGAAATTAAGGCCTTGCGATTGTTGACTTTGGCCTCCACCCAGCTGATCTCTGATTTCTCCCCATCAACAGAACAGGGGGAGAAATGTAAAATATTATGGATGAAGATAAAAACAGGGAGGTCACTTACCAATTTCCATCACAGAAAAAACAGACCTGACTTCGGAAACATTATATTAATCTGTTGCCAATTAAAACAGAGTTGGATAGTGAGAGATCAGTCCATAATGTTTCCTCTCTGTCATTCTCTCCTTCTCATGTTTTTTGCCTGCTCCAGCATGGGGTCCCTTCCACGAGCCACAACACTCCAGGAACTCCTCCAGTGTCAATCCCCCATGGGCTTCAGTTCCTCCTGAAAATATCTACCTGCTCTGGCATGAGGTCCTCCACAGGTTTCAGGGAAAAACTTGCTCCACTGTCATCTGCCCCACCTGCTCCAGCGACTAAAACACCTCCTCTGTTTCCTTAGTCAAGGACCATGGTGTTCACACGACTGTTTCTCCCCCTTTTTTAGCCTTATAACACACTGACAGGCAGCATTTTACCCTCTTAAAACTCATTCTGCCAGAAGTACTACCATCCTTTGCTGAAGGAGGCTGTATCCTCTGATGGGTTTGGAGCTGTGTCTGGCACAGGGCAGGACTGGCCTCTCCTCAGATACTGGAGCCCCTCACTGCCAACACCTGGACATCTGCTCGAGCATTCCACCCTCACCTCTGTGAAACACTGAAGAACAGTTAATAAAATACACATTCATCACATAGTCTTCACAAACTTCATTTACATTTACAAAAAACCCTCCAACCTTTCCCACACTAAAACACTGAGAGAGTGGAAATTTTTACACACACCCACACACAAGGTAGATCTCCACTCGTTGTTCTTTCAACTCCTAAGAACAACAAAAGAATTCCCACAGTTATTTCACTCTAGAAATGTTCAGTCCAAGTTTTGGCCATCACCTCTCCCTATCTCTTAATACTCAAGACCCATATTTGGGTCCTTAAAGGAAGAGGAGTGCGTTGACCTTGGAGGAATCTGACAGCCAGAAAAAGTCAATCCACCACAGGCCTTTAGCTTAAGATATGAAGGGAACTAAGTAATATAAGAAGGGAATACAACACAGTAATCCTGCATCTAGCAGAGCCTCAGCTGGGCCTGCAGTGTGCACTAGATACCTACAACCTGTGAGAGATTCCATGTACACCAAACATCTATGGCCTGTATGAGATGACCTTGTCACATCACTGCTCCCCCAGGATTGCTTCAATCTCTGGACAATATTGATTAGTGGAAAACACAGGTGCAATACTTGAAGATCTGTGCATTCTGTACTGTCAGCTTGAAGGGCCCAAATAAGGGTTACGCTGAAGTTAGTTGCCTAATAGCATATTTTCTAAATACACTATTATGCTAATTTATATAGTAGATAAAGAATAAATAATATATATTATATAATAGATAATATAGATAATATTTTATTATTACATATTTTCTAAATATGGTACTTTCTAAAATCTGAGTTTGAAGAACAGTATTTGTTCTTTGCAGTACAGTGTTCTGAAGAAAAGGTAAGTACATACTTTGTAAATTTGCCAGTGAACAATGAATGGCCTTAATACTGATAAACTCTTTGGACATTTCAACCATGAAAACATTATTTGATTAAAAAGTAGTAATTCATGGAATTCCACATATTCCTATGAGCTTTTCTTATGGATGGAGTCTGAATTTAACAAGCAGCTTTCTGCAGTCTGAAAGTTATTAATTTTTACAGTCAAAACATTCATAATTTTTTCCCCTGACATCTATAACTTCACAGCTATTTCAAACCATGCTGACACAACTATGAGCTCAAGAGACAGAAACTGCAATTCAGGAAATAGGTCTTGGAATCCTTATCAACAGTTGTCTGAAATAACTGCTTTAATGACATGACCCATCATCTAGAGACGCTGCCTTGCAAAGGCCTGAATCCTGGATATTGTAGAGGAACTGTTGAAGCTTTTCCAAGTCAATGGCTACTATCCCTTGTTGTCCTTCCATGTGGGTATCAGTGATACTGCCAGAGGCAACCCAGACCGCATCAAAACTGACTGCAGAATTCTGCAGGTAGTCAAGGTCCCAGGTGGTGTCCTCTTTTATCCACCAGTGAGAGTGTGAGAGGAGAACACTGATAGCATAGATCAATAATTGGCCTCAGAGTTGGTGTTTGGAGTTCTCTGACCCTGTTTTCAGATCTGTGTCTGCATGGGAGATACGAGATCCAACTAAGGGTAGCAGAGGTACTTTTGCCAGAGACATGGCTGACCTATTAAGGACAGCTTCTGGCTGAGAATAAAACAGGATGGAGAGAGTAAACAGCAGCCCTGTAAGGGAGTAGTCAGGAATGATGTGACATGGAAGGGTTTTAAAAATATATAATATAAGAAATCAATGAAACAGGGTCACCTCCAACATTTGTAGATATGCAAGGAAGTACCTACAAGGCACAATGACAAATCCCGAAAATCCTTAGTGGGAAATTACCATGCTGGGGTGCCTCTCTGAAGGCTTCCTGGCCTGTATCAGAGACAATGTGGCCAGCATGACCAGGGAAGTGGTTGTCCCTCTGTACCAAGCACTGGTAAGGCACCTCAAATCCTGCATCCAGTTTTGGACCCCTCACTGCAAGAAGGACATTGAGGTGCTTGAGTGTGTCTGGAGAAGGGAGTGGAGTTGGGAAAGGATCTGGAGCACAAGTACAATGAGGAGCACCTGAGGGAGCTGGGGGTGTTTAGCCTGGAGAAAATAAGGCTCAGGGGGACCTTATTGCTCTCTACAGCTCCTTGACAGGAGGGTGCAGCCAGGTGGGGGTCAGGCTCTGCTCCCAGGTAACAGCAGCAGGACAAGAGGAAACACCCTCAAGCTGTGACTTGGGGCGTTTAGATTGGATATTAGGAAAAAATTCCTCATGGAAGGAGTAGTCGAGCATTGGCACAGGCTGCCCACAGAAAGGGTAGAATCACCATCCCTGGAAGCGTACAGAAAAGCATGTGGATATGGAGCTTAGGGACATGGTTTAGTGATGAACACAGCACTACCACATTAATGATTGCACTTGATTTTCTGAGATTCTACGATTCTATGGATGAGAAGCCAACAGAGAACTTATGGACAAGGACTAGGAAGCAGACCAGTATGGGTAACAGTGTAGTGGATGTCTGCAACAGGCCATCTGATCAGGCATAACAAGTGGAGAAAGCCCTCCACAGACATTTGCAGGGCGTGGTCCTCATGGGGAACTTCAACGACCCTCTTATGTGCTCAAGGTACAACACAGCCAGGCATAAGTCATTCAGAAGGTTCCTGGAGCACAGCAGTGGCATATTCCTAATCCAAGGGACCAAGAAGGCAGTGAGGAAAGGTGCTCTGCTGGACCTCTTGCTTACCCTGAGTGCCCTCATCTCATCGAGGCTGTGAAGCTCAATGGCAGCGCTAGCTGCAGTGACCATAAGACTGTGGAGTTCAGGACCCTGAGAGGAGGGAGGGGGACAAAACACAAGACCACATCCCTGGACTTCAGAAGCACAGGCTCTGGACGCTTTGCTGTCAAGATCCCACAGCATAAGGCCCTGGGATGGAAAAGGGGCCCAAGAAAACTGGGTAATACCTCCTCTGGTAATAAGGGAAGTCCAAGTCAAGGGAAGTCCATCCCAACAAGTAGGAATTCAGGCAGAAATGCCAGGAGGCCTACATGGATGAACAAGGAGTTCCTGACAAAATTCAGACACAAAAAAGAAGCCTACAGAGGGTGAAGGCAGAGACAGGTAACGGGAGAGTGTGGCGGATTGACCCTAGCTGGATATGAGGTACTCACCAATGCCACTCTGTCAGTCCCCTCTGAATAGTGAGCAGGGGGAGGAAACATAATGAAAGACTCACGAGCCATGATAAAGGGAAGGAGAGATCACTCACTAAGTACCATCATGGGCAAACCAGACTTGACTTAGGGAAATTAGGTGAATTTATTACTAATCAAAATCAGAGTACGATAATGAGAAGTAAAACAAATCTTAAACACACCTTTACCCCACCCTTCCCTGCTTCCCAGGATTAACTTTATTCTCAATTCTCTACTTCCTCAGCTCAGGAAGTATGGGGAAGGGGGGTTATGGCCAGTTCATCACATGTTGTTTCTCCATCCACTTCCTCCACAGGGAGGAGTCCTTCCCCTGCTGCAGTGTGGAACTCCTCCCACAGGAAACAGTTCCCCATTAACTTCTCCAACCTAAGTCCTGCCCCTGGGCTACAGTTCTTCATGAACTGCGCCAACAAGGGTCCCTTTCCACAGGCAGTGCTTCAGAAACAGCCTGCTCCAGCTTGGGTTCCCCACGGAGTCACAAGTCCTTCCGGGAAACCCGCTCCAGTGTGGGCTCCTCTCTCCATAGGGCCTCGGGTTCTGCCAGAAGCCTGTTCCAGAATGGGCTGCCCATGGCATCACAGCCTTTCTTGGGCATCCTCCTGCTCCAGCTGGGGTCCTGCATGGGCTGCAGGTGGATCTTTGCATCCCCATGGAACTCCATGCACTGCAGGGGCACAGGGACTTCACCGTGGGCTGCACCATGGGCTGCAGTGGAATCTCAGCTCTGGCACCTGGAGAAGCTCCTGCCCCTCCTTCTCCACTGACCCAGGTGTCTGCAGAGCTGCTCCTCTCACATACTCTCACTCCTCTCTTTTCTGGCCACAATTACTTCTATACAGTATCTTTGTTTTCCCCTGTCTTAAATCTGTTATCCCAGTGGTGTTACCACCATGTGATTGGCCCAGCTTTGGCCAGAGATGGATCTGTCTTGGAGCCACCCGGCATTGCTTGTCAGACATGGGGGAAACTTCCAGCAATGTCTCAAAGAGCAAGTCTAGCCCTCACCCCTATAGCCCCCACCCCCAGCAAATCCTTGTCAAGCAAATCTAATACAGGGAGGAATACAGAAACATTGTCTGAGCACCCAGAGATGAAGTCATGAAAGCTAAAGAACAAATGAGATTGAATCCAGCCAGGAATGTCAAAGACATCAAGAAGGCCAGGACCGACTGCTGAATGAGGGAAGGGACCTGGTGACACAGGACATGGGAAAGGCTGAGGTACTGAACGCCATCTTTGCCTCAGTCCTTACGAGCACAATCAGCCTTCAGGGATGCCAGGTCTCAGCGGCGGGGAGAGAACTCGTCCAAGGAAGATGTCCTTCTTGAAACAGGGCCAGCTCAGGGAATACTTAAACTTGGACATAGATCTAAGTCTGTGGGACCTGATGAGATGCACCCATGAGTGCTGGCTGTTGACACTGCAAGGCCACCCTTAAGAACCTTTGAATGATCATGGTGATTAGGAGAAGTGCCCAAAGACTGGAGGAAAGCAACGTCACTCCTGTCTTCAAAAACTTCAAGAAGGAGCACCCAGGAAAACAAAGGCAGCGAGAGTGCAGAGATGGTGGAGCCAGTCTCTTTCCAGTGGTGCCCAGAGACAGGATCAGAGGTGATGGGCACACGCTGGAAGTTCCTCCTAAATATCAGGAAAAGCTTTTTCCCTGTGAGGGTGACTGAGCAGTGGCACAGATTGCCCAGGGAAGCTGTGCAATTGCCATCCTCAAAGATACTCAAAAGCCACGTGGATGGGATCCTGAACACCTGACTCTTGGTGGCCCTGTTTGAGCAGGTGGTTGGAGCAGATGACATCCAGTGGTCCCTGCCAACCTCAACCATTCAGTCATTTCATGATTCAAACATCAATCAGAAGCAGTTAAAAAAAGCCAAGAAAAAAAATTAAAAACTTTCACTGTAATAAACAAAAGCCAGACCAGGCTGAAATCCCTACACTTATGAAAAGACATCCAAAAGACAGAAGTTAAATCTTTTTTATATTTCATACAACACCATCCTCAGTCGGAATTGTGTAAAGGATTAATTACAAATTGCATCATCACTTGAACAAGTTACATGATTGCAAGTAAAGAATAAGTTCCAAGCCCCTAGTTAGTAGAAAGCAAAAGAAGTTAAAGAAGGTATTTCATATTTCAGTTTCACATCTGAGTATAACATCCTGATATAGTACGAACAGACTCTGTAGAAAGAGTGGACAGATAGAAATTCAAAAAGGATGCTGCCTGTCTTCATTATGGCTGCTTCAGAAGACAGACATGTTGCTACAAGCTTTTCATTAAAACATTGGAAAGGTTATCAGTTGTGTTCTTTCTATATCGGTTTATTCTTTCTCTATACTGAAGGAGTCAAACTGCTGAAATTATGTAAATCTCATGAAAACATCATAACATCAGAACAGTGAATACTAAACTACTGCTCAGAAGAAATAAAAGCATAGATTGTGCCTCTTCAAGCCACCTTTTTAAAGAGTGATTCATGTCTCATTTTCAAAGAGAGTAACGTTACTAAGCCTAATCTTAGATGCCTCAGTAGCTGAAATGGACAAGACAGGAGACACCTCACTGTATTATTTAAAAGACCTTCCAGCTCAGCACGATGGCTAGTGAGAATTCCATCTTCTCTGAGCACAAATGCACAAATGCCAGATACTTCTTGAACTACTAAACTGAAAAAGCATCAGGTCATATCCATATTTAATCCAGTCATCTTCATTTTTGTGGGTTTATTACCTGTCTCTATTCTTTATCTTTTGGAAAAAGTACACATTAGTCTTTCATTTGACTTAAATTATAGCATTCTCAAGTCAGCCTTATTTTCTGTTTCCAGCTCTATTACAGTTTTCTGCCTACTTACAAACAGTACAAGTAGCAAGTAAACAATTTCTTGATTTGTAATTCCTCCATGAAAAAAAACATTCTTTAGCTGTCCCATCTGAGAAACTTCTGATCTCATGTTGTTAACAACCTGCTTTTTCTGTTTTATGAAAACACATGTCTTTGAGTAGCAAATCCAGCAATATTTCTCACTGAACCATCACAAAGTTTTTTAATCCATATTGAATGCATTTTATAATGGTTTCTCCATTATGGGAGACTAAAATCAATTTCCATGATTTATTCAGTGAAGACTCTTTTGCCTTCATTCTGTAAAGTTATTTTTATCCAAATACTTAATGTCACCTATATTAGCTCTTACTACTTTCTAGTCTCTCATGCACCCACCCAAGAGACAAACATGGGAAAAGTAATGTAAAAATCTGTGGGTTTAACTTAATGTTTACAAACAGCAGCAATTAACACATATACTTCTTTCAAAAAGTGCTCAGAATAATGATTGAAAATGTCTCAAATAAATTAACTGAGCATGCAGAATACATCAGGGTTGGTAAAGCATTAAATAGTAAAACTGTATCGAAATACAGTGATTTAGATCAGCTCGTTAATGTGGTGCTAGAGGAATTCTGCGGAAGTCAAGGTCTTTGATTCCATAACTGAAATGCAGTTCACACTCACAGGCTGGGAAACTAACTGTTTACAGAAGCAATATTAAAGTGACTTAATGATGACACTGAATAACCTGCTGAGCAGAGGGTACGAATGCAATGACACGGAGAACATTAAAGCCTTCCCTCCCTGCACAAGGAAGAAAGGAAAGTGTGAGTAGGGGAACAGTATGTTTCCTTATGTACATGCAAATGAACTTAAAAGTAAAAAAAATTATCCAAAAGCAATTTAGCTACAGCAGCTTCCCATTAGGTAGGTAGTAGGTGCACTGGGTGGTAGGAGGTGTATGTTCTGACATTCTGAAAGTATGAAGCAAAAAACAAAAAGCAGTTTTAGAAAATATGTTTTACCTTCCATTCATAACAATTTAATGTGCCCAAGAATTTAAGACAACGTATTTTATCTCAAAATTAATTTACTAGAACTTATTTTTAATGCACATAAAAAAGTACATCAGCTACCATGATAACAGATTGTACAATGAATAACCTGTTAATAATCCACTAACTTGAAAGCCTGTAACCACAGGTCCAGATGTTTCACTTCCATGAATAGGAGTCTTAATGCATATCAGAAACATGAAGAGATGCTCAGATATTGCCTTTAAAAAGTCTACTTTCTCTATAAAAGACATTAAGGTGGTGCCTATCCCTGAAGAGTTTAAAGGCATTAAGCCCAATACATCAGAGGTTACAATTGTTCTAATATGTGTACTTATTCTTCTGAAGTCCACTGTCTTTCTCCTGCAATAGAAATACTTTAGATTCTAAAATGAGAAAGCTGGACTTCAAAATTTAATCTTTGCTTTAGAGTACTATGAATATTTATAGTACTCCCACAAGACTCACAAAAACAGTACAGATCACAAACTTCACAGAGTATTCTCAGTGCTCCTGAATCACTCCATTAAAACTGAGTATATACGAGTCCATGAACTCACAAGCATCACCAGAAAGCAAAATAAATTCAACTTGAAGTGTTTGACTTTAAAAACTTCAACCTCCCCAGTTCATGCCAACCAGTCAACATTGTATATGTTCCTCCTTTCTGATCAAAGCGTCTATACAAACTGGAGGCACAGGAATGCTGAAATATAAAAATGGTATTCAAAAAGGAACACAGGACCCAAGATCTTTTTGAAATTACTAATTCTTGAACATTCTTTACCTCCCCATCAAACCTCATCTACACATATGTCCCTAAAATTAAAATCTATTTAAACAAAGACTATCCACCATTTGCAGTTTATTTTTCATCAGCTTTAGAATAGTTTGGGGAAACTCAAAGAGACTCTCAAATTATTTCCAATGAACTGATGGGACAATAATCACTATGTTTTGTTTGGATTTTTTAAAGAACTTTTAAGCTTTGTCAAATGTTGGCTCTTCATAATCATTATTCAATTTCCAGAGAACTTTTAAATAAGGTATAAAGGAACAGTTTCATAACATCTGTTAAACACAGCAGTCATTTCAAAAATTCTATTATGTCTTAGTACCAAGCTTTTAGCAGCAACTTGACATTTTCAGAATTAAACACAAAGTGACAGCTAGGACTCCAGCACAATAAGAGAGAAAGACATACTGCTTACCTGTACACCTGAACTGTGACTTCCACTTTTTGAAGCAAACAAACAATCCTCAGAATCAACTGCGAGCAAAACTGAAGCAGATGGGAATAGCTCAGAAACAGATCCTTGACTGAAGTTTATAGCTTCCGGATTTTTTTGACCATCCTTTACTGATTCACTCAGATTGATCACAGAATCACGTATGTTTGAAATAATCTCATTATTTTCTGCCAAGAGGCGTTCTAAATGATCTATTTTTTCTTGCAATATTGAAAGCTGGCCCTAGGGGAGAGGAAAAAAAAAAAGCAAGGTTTAATTACTTCTCAGAAAAATTCTTGACAGACCCAAAAAAAACCCCCAAAAAAACCCAACAACAACAAAAAAATCACTCTCACAATAGTGTGTGATGACACAGAAAATTCAAATATATCTTTATTTTATATTTTACATAAAGACAAACTAATAAGGAATTGACCCAACACACAGAACTTCCTCTTTCCAGTACAAGAGAAAATAGCAAAAGATATATATTTCCTCTGTGAACTTGAATTCACAGCACAAGACTTAATCAATGATACAGATACTCTTTAAAGTTATGCAGTATCAAGTAGCAATTATATCTAATTCAACTTTTTTCGCATCTTTCACAGATTTGCAAAAATCTGATCTTCTCATTTATCAGAACATCAAACAGAAACTGATTTTTTACAAGTCAGTCACATCGTGATGGGATTAAGAGGATATTGTAAACATTTCAGGTTTTTCCCATACATGTAAAATATTTCAATAAATACCATTTTTCTGATTTTCAGTGAAAGTTGGAGAGAAATTAATAAAAGCACTTCACAGGGGTAAAAGATCCCTTAACAGCCAGATCATAGGAATAATCTGTATAATTGGACCATTACAACCATAAAGAAAATCCTGTAAAAGAGAGATCAAGCTAACGGCATTTTCAGTCAGAAGGTCATCTCTAACTGCCAAACAGCAGGATTTTGTAGATATTCTAGAGAGCTCCACAAGAGGAAGGCTGCAGAACATCAATGTGAATTGAAAAAAGTCGACACATCTCCCAGAGCAACTTGGAAGGAAGAGACAGATCCCACAAAGCAATTTAATAGCATCTAATCACTGTATTGTTGGAATGCAGGAGGGAACACAGCCCAACAAGACACCTCAAAACACTACTGCCCTCTCATGTACAAGCCACTCCTTCCAAATTATTTGAGGTATGGTTTTTATCAGGCATAAATGTGCTGGCTTTTACACACTCACAAAAGGCCAGATTATTTAACATGATCTTAGGGATATTTCCTCGTAACGATAATTTCTTTATTTCCTCAGAATGACTTTAACGTAACAAGAAGTGACAAGAGAACACAAAAACCAGTCACTTCCTATTAGTAAAACTGAGTTCAGACTCCAAAATATACAATGTATGATTCGGTATTTTTGCAAGCAGCTGTCATAACAGCAAAACCTGCTGCAGTTTCAGGCATCTACATTTTACCATTATAATCAACACAAATACCATTGATTCAGGAAACAGCTACTCTGTGACTTATGGTTTTAATGACTTTTCCCCAGCACCACTGCCGTATTTCCTAAGGACTACAGTATAATATTAGAAACAACATCTGTACATGACACTTTTTACCCTTTTGACAGTAATACACTTGAAATATTTGCATTTTCCTTTTCAGCAACTGTAGTTTGCAAAGGATTAGGTCTCCTTTCTAAATTGATGTGTACATTCTTTGTAATTCTCTTGAGTTTGAGATGCCTGCAGGAATTTAAAAAAAAAAAACAAAAACCAAACCCTTACCAAGAGTTACCAATCACTTTTTGGATTCTAAGCTGTCATTACTATAATTCTACCTTTCTGGAAGTTCTTTGTAATTTTGCAGACAATATGCTTTAGTATTTCTTTAAATCTATTGGTTTGTCTCTGCATTTTATGGGCTGTGTGAAGTGCTGATCCACTGCTTGTTGTTTGTTTCTTTTTCTTAGATTGATACATCCTGAAAACAGTAACAGTTTTAAAATGCAGCACAGGTAGACAGCTATCACTTCCCAAAAAGACAAAAATATATTTTGACAACAGAACCAGATTAAGCTAATTGAGATGTAGGACCAACATCCTAGAATCCCAACAGTTTAAAGATAAATGCTAGAAACTTATAAAACTGATGAACTGAAAACAAGAAGAAATCAATATGCACATGATGGAATACTGGAAAGAAAAAAAACCTAAACAGACTGTAGTCCCATGCCCCCTGGTGGCACAAAAGAAACAGCCAGACTAAAATCTTTCAAACGCTACATTAAAGATATTGTGTGTATACTTCTGTGTAAAATTAGTGTTTTCCCTTGCAATATCTGTGATGTTTTGAAAGTAAGAAAGGTTTCTCTACACAAAGCCTCATAGCCAATTATGCCACTCAATCTAAAAATAACATGTATAAAACAATACTTGATAGGGGCTTTACAGGCTGCCCAACAGAGGCTCTGATCTTTAGATTCCTAGCAAGTTACGGTACAGCTGTATCCATACAAATCATTCCCTGCCTCACTGCCTATGACTACAGTTCAGAGTTACCAAGTGTGCAAGCAGCTAAAGCACTGTTCACACCTATCTCACCACTACGGACACTGTCTCTACAACTATAAAATCAGACAACTGTTTAAAATTTATATTCTCATTCATGTATGTTACACATACTGTTACACGAAAGAGTGTTATATTGCTTAGCAATAGTCTGTCAACTGCCTGGTCACAGAATACACCACTGACTTGGTTTATATCATCCAGCCAATTACACGCTCTCCAGGACAATAACACACACAAGTGGAAAACAAAAAAACAACAACAAAAAAAACCCTCATAAATTAAGTGTTTAGATTGATCCTTCCACTGGCATACACTGCCAGTTTCTAGAAGGCAGATATAAACTTCCTCCAAATTTGGAGGTCATGTCATGTTTCATATCTTTCCTTTCATTTAACTTATTATACTTTAAACCTTGAAAAATCTACATCAAGTTCTACCCGTTTACTGTTAATTATGTGACAAAATATTTTTCTTTGTAAACCAAGTTCCCTGTCTACAAATTGCAATTTGTTACTGGACGACCTTCAAACATCAACTTCATATGCTGCTACATACATCCAGCAATAATTTTCAAGCTGCAAGGTTCCAGCCTACCTAGGACAGTGGTTTTCAGAAGTCTGTAAGTATGTTACTTTAACTTTGGAGGTAGATCTTCTGTTATTTGGAGAAAGAAATCCTTACAAAGACCTCCCATTGTGGAGCCTAACAGAGGACATTAATACAGAAAATTCTGCTTTCTTTTTTGGAGGCTGTGAGATACATCATGCCTCTCTTCTAAAGCATTTAAACGTGCCATGTGCTAACGCAACTTGAAAGCAAAACATGAAATAAAAAGCTACAGCTAAGAACATGTAACCAAGACCTCATGCAATAGCCAAGTTAAAACTGCAGGAAATCAATTTTTTGAGATCATCACAATATTTTCTCTTTTTGTTGTGAAATGTCAGATCCATGAGAATTAACTTTAAGAAACAACAGTGTCTCAGACTAGAAATGGATCCCAGTCTTCATTCAGTATGAAGATAATTCACGTCAGGAATCCATTCTAAAGACAAAAATTTCACATGGATCCAAATTATGCAAAAGCTAGGTATATTTTCATTGCACATTCACATTTTCTTCTTATTCATTTTAAATAGATATTGCCTGTTCAATAGTAAAATTATTTTAAAATATGAGCTGAGTATGGAAAACACTGTAACTCTTCAAAACAATGAATTTAACACATGAAAATAAATTCAGTTTCAACATTTTTAAAGGAAGGCAACTGACTTACTTCAAATGTCAAGGCCAAACAGTACCAAAGTGAAGTTACTCTCAAGCTGTTTTATCTTATTAATTGCTAGTCACAGACCTTGTCTTACCAGAAAAACAGATTAGAAGCATGTTACAGGGAACACTAAATAGGTCTAATTAAAAGATAAAACACAGAGATCCTTTCCACTACTAAAACCATACTTCAACAGTATTTGTTTTAAATTAAGTTTTCAATTTTTCCACGCATTTAAGGGTGAGCAGGGAGATTTTTTTAACTTTTTTTAATCTGGGAAGAGGTATACCAATTTTATCTCAACCAATTCTGTCTGAAATGCTGTGTTCTGCATGGCTTCATAGATACTGAACAGCAAAACTTTACTAGCTGAACAAGTTATAAATGTGAGCAGAACTATCCCTGACTTCACAGCATCACGTCTTCTCAGAAAAGGAGTCCTGATCCAAGACTTTGAGAAATGCCTGACTGCACAGAAAACTGGACATACACTAAGTATATCTTAGTACAAGTCAACAACATTAAAGGATGCTCTGTTAATCTACATACTTGTTTTAACATAAGGAAACTAAAAGTAATTTGAATCGCTCTACACAACCAGTTATAAAGTTTGCAACAACTTTGATGTAAGATTCTTTTTTTCATTTCTCTCTGTCTTCATATATTCATGAGTATGTAAATAAAGATTTTATTAAAAAGCTAGAAAGCCAATCCTCCTGTTACTTCACAGCAAAGGAAGTACTTCTATGAGAAGTGCAAAGTGCCAACAAATCCACTGAAAGTAGCTACAGCTGCACTGGTAGGAGAATGGCATCACACGAGCAGCACATCTGTTCACCACCCCTGTGCTTACACAGCGTTGGACTTAACCAACAAAATTTTCTCATGTGAAGGCAACACAGATCCACACACAGATCTTCCTCCTATTTGGAACAAATATCCACACCTGTTAGCTGCCCTGAGAAACCTGCCACTATCACCACATGAATCAGCTACATAAACAGCTCCTTATGCTTCAGTCACTCTGAACCCTTCAGCAGTTTTCATGCCCCAAATACTCCAGAGCAGTCTGCTTTCCCACTGCCCTCTGCTTGTCCTTCTCTGTTTGCTTCTGACACCAGTCTGATTTGTAGCAAGGACTCCCCAGAAAGGAGCACAGTGACACCCAAGACAAGGAGGGAAGCCCAGAAACACAATGGGAGACCAATGTGTTTTATTCTGAGGAAGTAGAGAGTGTTCAGTTTCTCCTATCTAAACACTGTACATTGTAGAGAAGATGCTAGCTGGAACTTTCATTTCCCGAGTTGTACTAGTTTGAAAGCGAACTAGTGAGAGAGTCTAAGTCAGAGATACAATTTAATAGGAAAAATAAAATAAATGCAGTAGCGCAAAAAAACAACCCACTGACAAGGTCAGGGCACAAACCTGACCCCCTGACAATCGGGGGGTTGGTAACAGTCCAATTAGATGGTGACTGCAGTCCTCCTGGAGTGATGGTTCTGTTGAAGGGTCTGGTCTTCCTCTGAAGGCCCAGCAGTGTTGTAGGAGGGTCTGGTCTTCCTCGGAAAATCCAGTGGTGTAGATCTTGTCCTCTGGGATCCCAGTGGGTAACTCTGCCTCTGCTGTTCCAGGCCCCAGATTTTTATCCGGGTGGGAATGCTTGGCTCCTTCCCCCTGGGCAGAGCATCTCACAATGGGATGGTCAGTCATAGGGCAAGGCACTGTTGGGCCCATTAACAGGAGATAGCTCAGAGGGAGGAGGCAAGGAGCATTGCTACACCTGGTCTCAACAGCTCATGGTAATAGAATACACTGTAACCCAGGACAGGAGTGAACGCACACTCCTTCTCTAAATGCAGTGGCTTTCAACAGGCCACTAGTGATCACTTCATCAGGAAAAAGACAGCTAGCTCAAATAATTGAAGAGGGAATATGACAGGCCCACAGATGAGGAGATCTCATAGGAACAGGCAGGCAGACGAGAAATCCAGATTAGAGACTTCTGATGTTACATCAGCTGGAATTTGGTTATACTCAGCCAGCAACCACTGAGTGCTTGGTTCAAAACAAGCCAGAGCCCATTCCTTTTCTCACCCACATGAACAAACAGGAGACCACAAAGGAGCTGTCAATGTCCTGCATTATAGGTTCTGGTGTACCAAAGAACTGTGGTGAAGAAAGTGGAGCACCACAATGGACATAGCTCTCCAAAGGACGTGGAATTCAAGGTCATTGTCTATCCACATTCACTACAGTAAGCAGTGAGGAAACTGGACTCAAAGTCTCATTTTCTGGCTGCACTGAACAGCAGTCATCGTAACAGTTTTCTGCACTGGTCTTGCCAGTGATTATATCCTGGTACACCTCTAGAAATCACACGCTATCTTTGCCAAAATCTTGATAAAAACTCTGATGAGATGCCAGCTTATCAAGATGGTAAGACCAGGAAGCATTTTTTGTTCTTTATCAGAGCACTGTACAGTGAACAGAACATACCAAATATACAATTAAATGGTCACCTCCTGTACAGAAAAAACAAGCAGGTAAAAGTTAAAAATGCAACCCAGTGTACCATCAAAGCTTAATATTTGAGCATACTTTCAGCATGTATTCTCTTTGCAACATAGGATACAGAACAAAAAACAAACATACAGTGTATCAGTTAAAAGGACAAATCAAGGTTTGAAGGCTTTACTGATCCGTACAGAGGGCTTATGTGTATTTGTGACACTGAAAAGAACATAAGTAACCTTGTTAGTAATTTCCTACCTTTAAACTACTATTCTAAAAAAGGTCACTTTACAGAGACACTGGAATTCTTCTGAATTAAGTAACTACAAAAGTCTGTTCTCTTAAAAGAATAAGAAATTTCTGATCCAAAGATGCAACAACCTGACAAATAGATTTTAAGAAGCTGATGGACTTCCACATTTTGCTTTATCACCAGAGGCAGCAATAACAAGAATGTTTAATGTACTACTACACTAGACTTATGTTTCATGCCGCTTACAGAGACAAATATAAGGCATGCTGTTAGGGACTAGTTTTGACACCATCATCAGTGACCTGAAGGCAAGGAGAAAGAAATCTAGAAATATTCAGTTTAAAGTCAATTAAACTGAAAAATGTCCACTACTACTGTGACTGATCCATTTTGTGTTCATCTCCTTTTTGATTCTCCTCCCTACTCTATGCTGAATCTTTATTTAAATGTCTAGCAGTACAAAAGTGAAGCACAGGTTATCAGCCAATAAGAGTCGGAACCTTAATAATGGTTATTTTCATTCAAACAAGTCAAAACTTAACATAATGGATCAGACAAAGAAAAGCTCAAGTAAGAACTAGAAAACCTGTCTCCGTTTATACAGTTAAGTTAGGCAATGACTCTTGGTAGCAGAATGATGTGCTCAATTATAGTTAGAGTTACTGTTTTGTAGAATATGTATTCTGTAAAATACATTTCGGTCAACATTTCGCACTAGATTTAAAGACTGTAATTGAAGGAGGCTAATAGCTTCTGCTTGACTGCTGCTTAGCCAGAACTTTACACAAAATGTATAAGCAACGAAAACAAATACACTCTGTGAACATTAGGAAAACAAAGAATGGTTACTGACCTGTAATTATGTTCACAAAGGCAGCTGCTCCTCCTTTGCAATGTACTAGAAGCTCAGCAAAAGTAATCCTAAATTTTCATTATTTGCACTTAAGATCATTTCCATGAGATTCAAAGGCTTTTTGACTGTGAACTGTGTTGTTAATAGGAATTTGTTTGTTTGTTTCTAAATAAGTCAACATGTTTCAAATCCAGAAAAATTGATTACTTCTGTGGATTTCTTCACTCAATATTCAATCTCCTCTGATGTAAAACTCATAAATGCTAGTAAAAGTCACTGTGCCCACAGCTTTTCAGTGCTCAGAGGTCAAAAAATGAGTACTCCAAAATGATGCACAACCTTAATTACCACTATTCACATTTAGAGTGACAAACAAACATTTCCTAAATACCTGACCATGCTGCTTCCAACACTTCTACAAACAGAAGTACATTTCCTTGTTACATAACAAAGGTCAAAAAGCATGGAACATCAAAACATGTGCATTTATACTCCATGTGAGCCACTGATTTCAGCTACTTCACTGTGGCAAGGTATATAGCAAAGCTTTAGCTGGAAAAGGTGTTTATAGGGTATCTTTGGAGCATAGTACCTACCCAGCATGAGCCCAGTGGACACTCAGGGCTGACTGAAGGTGGAGCTTCCTTACAGTAGGGGAAGTGCTACCTCAGCAGAACCCCGGAAGAAAGTTCACAGGGTGCTTTTGTTCAACACACAGATCAGAGAACTCTGGTGTTTCTGCCATGTATTTGGTCCTAATTTCCTGCTACTGCTGCTTTGCCCTACTGTGATTCCTATTTTGGTCAAATGGTACTACTGTCAAATTGGTAAACTCAGATGAAATAACACTCTATACAGGAACAACCACCACTTGTGACATTTATGCTGGAGTATCTGATGCACTGTTTAGATGCCTTGAAAGTCTGAATCCAACAAGAAGCTTTTGCACTACCAACTGCCAGGACACTTAATGCTTTGCTGGAAGGACACAGGAACCAAAAAAGAAAGCAAAAAAATCAAGGCAGCTACTTATATAAGAACTGTGCTTGATCACCCCTCTTTGCTGCAGTGCAATCAGTGAGTTCACAAAAGCAGTTAACAGATGTGAGATGAGAATATGCTTCAAATAATGGTGGTAAGAGAGGGAGGTGGGGGAGAAAATAGAGGGGGCAAAGAGATCTTATTCAAATAACAGTTGTTTAGGAAAAATAAAATGGTAACCATTTAATAATAAAAAAAATTTTAAAAATGGAAGTTGCTGTAGGTTTCTGCTTTGCCTTTTAATAAAGTTTAAAGAAAATAACAACAACAAAATAAAGCATCCCTTGATGCTGATCCATTTACCTACCAGAATCATAGCAGGCTTGACTTCCAAAAATGTATTTTCAGAAACTATCTTTCACACAGTGCAGAGATATTGTCCCATAAAAGCTAAACCAAGCCATGTGAAAAAGTGGTTTGAGGAAAAAGCTTGAGTTCAAAGCATTACCTGTCAGGCAGTGACAGGGGATGATTCAGTGTGGTGCTGTTTTCCCTTGCTTAACCATAAAATTCACTAAAAATTAACTTTCATCGTAAGACTGCATAAAGAGCATATATTTCTGATGCAAGATACTGTTACAAACAAACCCTCCACTTCTTTTTCTTCTAATTGGATTTTTAATATGTGCCATGCATGCTTAGGTGAGACTCTAGAATCAAAATAAATACTTCACAACCTTCTGTAAATGAACAGATTTTATGGATCTGTTATAAGTCAAGGTAAAGTTAGATGAGAAAGCCATTAGGCTAACTATTTTTATTATTCTATATGAGTCCAAAATCCAGGATAGATTCCTATAGGTTTATCAGTATTTGGTATTCACCTGTATACAATAACACAAGTTTTTCAAGGTAAGCTGCTTAAGGATGTTTTCTCAGACTTGATTTGAATGTAGCTTTCACTTAGTAGTTATCAATTTAGCCCACATCTCACTCGTACATGACACTTGCTGCACAGGCAAAGTCGTAAGACTAAACACCACTTTGAACCTTCCTCCACTCTGCATGCACACATGATTTCTGAGACAATATTGTATTATTGCTAACAAAAACAATACACTCAACCCTTTTTCCACTATATTCCACTAGAAGAATCTTACACAGTGCTCCGTACTGACAACTGGTACAACAATAACCTAAAAATGCAGGCTCTTCCTGCACCTTGAGCTCATCTCTGCACAATGTTGTAACATGGTTCCTAGCCTGAGACAGGACACTAGGGCTAATCATATTCTGATATGTATCCTGAGACACGAGCATCCCATGGCTAGGAACAGGCTCGGATAGACAGAGCTTGTGATATGGCCATCATCAGAATAACATACGTGCGACAAACAGGCAGGATCCACACAGATACCTGCAGGAATTACAGAGGAGAGGTCAGTAAGCCTTGATCTCCATGTATTATATTTTTCCCCAAATTAACAGTGGCTTCCATTCTATGGCAACATACAGATCTTTTGCTATTATGATTTAAATGCACCACCAATGATGACAAGGCTATAAATCACTTTAGCTGAAGTTCTATTATAGTTGCCTTGATGCCATCTGACCATGGATAAGTGTGGCAAACACAGTGAAACTGACTACTGATGCCAGCTTTTGCAACACAAACACCAAAAAAGACACAAAATCACTGCTGTGTCCCAAGACAGACTATGGGTTCTGTTTAGTACCACAGTGAATAAATATTTGTACCACAGCATTTAAATATTTGGTTAAAGAGCACATAAAGCCATCTGCCTATGGATATTCACCTATCTTGGGAGATCTTGCCCAAAAATTATTTCTGCAGGACATTTCTGTTGGTGTTCTGAACTCTCAAACTAGTGAGCAAGTTCTATAAGGACAACTCTTGACTACACAGGCCTACACTGAGAAACCTAAAAGAAGACGGAGTCTGATGCAAGCTACCTCGAGACCACGCAAAGAGAAGGCATCTTGCTTTGGAAAAAAATGTAGAAATGAAAATGGAGCAGCAGTTCTAAT
Organism: Gymnorhina tibicen; assembly: GCA_013399875.1. Classification (NCBI taxonomy): domain Eukaryota; kingdom Metazoa; phylum Chordata; class Aves; order Passeriformes; family Artamidae; genus Gymnorhina; species Gymnorhina tibicen. The sequence continues at coordinate 45,642 of VXAZ01005114.1, forward strand.
TACTTATTTTACTACTGGCACTAGGTACCATGACACTTTAGGTGAATGCAGCTCAACAGGCACTATCAGCTGAAAAATCCCATCTCGAGTTCTGGCAGAATTCAAACAGAATACCTAAACAGCAAATGCTCATAAGCTAAACAGGGGACTGCTTCCAGAAGTACCTACTTCTCTTCTCTGAGCTAACTGTAAGCCACGTAGGTCAGAAAGAACAAACTAATCAATGTGCAACTTCCGGGACATGAAAAGTGACGTGTGCTGTTACCAGAACTGCACAGAGGAACAGCAAAGCATGTTGCCAAAACAGAGAAGTATTAAGTGAATCAAACCAGTAACATCTGAAAGAAAAAAAAAAGTCTTAATTCCTTTTTCTAAGCTAAAAAACACTGACCCTTGTCATCAGAAAAGAGCATTCTTCAATCTACAGTCTGCTGCCATAGTTTTTTACAAACAAAAACAGCCTGAAGGTTTTACATCTGTGGCTAGTTTCACTTACAGTAGTTTGAGCTGTGGCAACACTGCACTAACACAAACAACTTTTTGTCAGCTGAGGTAGTAGTATTGAAGTGTTTCTTTCATATATTTCTGGAGATTTCTATTCCACTCTTCATCTTTTGCATTTATTTTAAACTGATGTGGAAAAACTCTGAAAGCATTTGCTAGGTGTCAGAGGTTTCACAGTTGTAACAAAGTGAAAAATTTCTATCATAGGCATAGCAAAAGGAAATTACAAAATCATATGAATTTCATCTCAAAAGATAAAGAAGCAAGAAAGGAAAAGGTAACTGTTTCACCCAAAGGAAGGACCAGTGAGAGGCAGAAGTTTCTCCAGCGAGAATCAGAAGCCTCAAAGAAATCTAGACATGGAAAAGGCAAAAAGAGTAAACACTGACAGACTGTTCTGGAAGACCAAGGGGAAGGAGGAGGATGAAAGGAGAAATGTTTGTCTCTAGCTGACTACACCACCTAGGAAGAGGCCTGAAAAGAGATTAAGGTACCAAACCCATGGTCACAAGAGGTAAGACCATATTACACCTCTGACCAGGATTATACTGTAGGACAGGAACAGACAGGAACTTCAACTGCAAGACACTAACAATGGAAGACAAAACACGTTTAATAAATCTTCCTTGTTCACTCAAGTATTTCAACCCAAAATCTAACATTAAAAATAAAAAACAACACCCATGGATGAGCTTTCCTTTAAATACTTCATCTGTATTAAACTCAGCTGGTGGAATAATGACACATTAAGTCATTTCCTCACGTAAGATACGACCATATCCCGAAAGCAGCACTTGCTGTTACAAGAGCCGCATGTGGCATTACTCTCCTGCTGGAGTTACACACTGAACAGACACAGCTGCTGTAGCCAGCCTTGTCTTGCTCCTCTTCTCCTCCTCTTGTTCTCTTCCTTCCTGCAAAAACTAAAGGCTGACCTCTGAACTGTAACTTGAAGGAATAAAGGCAGAACAGATCTGCTCTCTTTCTTTACATTTAAGTCGACGTTTTTGTCTTTACCCTTAAAAAAATGGTATCAATTATTACTTTTGTACTGAATGAAACAAGAGTGGTTCCAACAGAGAGATAATTGTTACTTTTTAACTACGCTTTTAGTTCTTTTATTCACTTGAAGTCTCACTCCAGCACTAAAATACACTTTCATTCGGTCTGTTAATAAAAATTAAAATAAGTATCAAGTAGTGCAAGCATAAATAGTTTATAACTTTGTATTCCATGTCGTAGGGTTTTGCTGAGGTTTTTCGTCTATAAGAACACACAGCTGTGGATAGCCAGCAGTATTCTGCCGTTCTGCACAGCAAACCACGTCCTCTCCGAAATACATGTTTCTTCTCACGGGCAAACATTCCTTATTACAACACAACCACGACACACAGCTTTTAAACTTCTATGCCACGCAGCCAGCACAGGACAGTGAAGAACTGAAGAACTGCGTCGTTTAACCATGCGGAGCAGTCGGGTCCAGCCAGTTACGGCTCCAAAGCACGGCTCAGCGGAAAGCAAAGCAGCCACCAAGTCACCAAACCTACCTGTTGTTGACACGGCTGAGGTCCCGAGTTCTCAGCTCCCCCCGTCCTGCCCGCGCACGCCCTGCACTCCGCTCCGCCGCCCGGGGAACCGCCCGCGGAGCC